>JAZHFQ010000166.1:0-64340 GCA_038387885.1 Spodoptera picta | reverse complement strand
ACCAATACACACAGCGCCATCTATACCAATATTTTTGTTTTCCCTCGAGAATATAAAATTATTCCGGGATAAAAAGTACCCTATTATTTAATCCAGACTTCTAACTTTACGCCTGCAAAATTTCAAAGCAATCGGTTTAGTATTTACGGCGTGAAAGTGGAACAAACAAACAAACAAACTCACTTTCCGATTTATAATATAATATATAAATATATAAATATATAAAAAAAATATATATATATATAGTAAGGATAAGGATGCAATAAACGTATAATTCTTTATATTTGCTGGGAATTATCATCAACAGCCTATAAATTGCTTAATGCAGGTTGGCGATTACAAACTTATAATTAGAAATTATAAGCCCAGGTTTCCTCACGATGTTTTCCTTTGCCGTTTGTCAGTGGTGTCTGAATAATCTTAGAAAGTACATATAACTTGGAAAAACTCTTGTTGGTAGGTTTCGAACACGCACCCTCATGCACGAGAAGCGGGCTTCTTAAACCTCCCGGCCACAAACGACACGACGTTTGCTGGGAATATCTTAAAAAATAGTTATGCTTGAATAATGGGTCTGGATCACTATATTCTATACTTGGCCCACCATACTTTAGTCTGGGCATAATTTTGACTACTTATTTATTAAAATGTAATATTTTAGGCTGATTTATCAATCAACAAATAATTCTTATCTGTTGATTAAAATTGACAATACACAATTAGTATGTAAGAATTAAAAAAAAATAATAATATAATATAGAGGTAATACATCTTTATTTGCTAGAATGTAGGTACATAGGATACAATATGTTGTCACGTAGCCTTATACATTCGGCCTTGTTGGCATGCAAATATAATTCTTACAATTAGATTGAAAAAAAAAGAAAAAGAAAATTATGATGTATCATTTAGGAAATCCTGCACAGAGTAATAACATTTATCCAAAAGTAATTCTGTAAAACATTTTTTAAATTTCAGAACAGGTAAGTTTTTAATTTGGTCAGGAATTTTGTTGTAAATAATAGGGGCCATACAGATTACACTTTTTTTAGTAGGCTAGTTTTAAATACACCTGTGGATAATAGGTTCCGATATTGTGATCTTAAAGCTGTACTACGCTTTCTGGTTGCAGATACTGGTGTAAATAAACATCGGTTTGTTATTACATACATTGCTAGTTCTAGGATATAAAGGCATGGAAAAGTTAATAATTTCTGAGACTTAAATATAGGTACGCAGCTGTCAGTTACTTTAAGGCTAAACATTGCTCTCAAACATCGTTTCTGGGCATGCTTTCCCGTTCACTACAATTTCCCCAAAATACTATCCCAAATCTTAGAATGGATACTACAAGACTATGATAGGCTAATAACACTGTTGGCAGATCGACTTTTTTCGATAGGTTGTGTAACATAAACGCGGCTGTACTTAATCGTTTACATATATATTCTGCTTGCGGTTTCCAAGTTAATTGGCTATCAATTAAAATTCCTAGGAATTTTGCACTTTTCACTTTTTCTATTATTTGGCCATTATAATTGATATCCATGTCTACTGTAGATGTCCATTGGTGAAAATGCATGATTTTAGTTTTGTCTAAATTAATTACTAAGTTATTGTTGTCAAGCCACTTTATTAAACTATTGATTGAATTATTGATATCTGCAACATATAAGTCTTTATTGGTACATGAAACAATTGAGGTGCTATCGTCTGCAAATAAGACCATAGGGTTAGATATATTACGTGGCAGGTCATTAATATATGTATAGTAGGAATAGTAAGGGTCCGAGGACGCTTCCTTGTGGAACACCATATTTTATTTGTTTGAAAGAGGATAAAGATTTGATTTCCCTTTTGGATTTTAGGCACAGGCTAGATATCTCCGTACATTGTCTCCGACCTTTAAGGTATGTTTTTATTAGATTAAGGGCATTGCCACGGATACCATATGCATCAAGCTTGGCTAGAAGTATATCGTGGTCCACACAGTCAAAAGCCTTCGACATATCAACATATATTGCACATACTGGTATTTTAGAGTCAACTTTCGGCATTACTTCATACAGAAAATCAAAAATGGCCATGTTGATGTTTTTATTTTTCTGAAAATCCTTCAACATTATTTCTTTGATAAAAATGGCGTTGAAAACATTAAATTTGCCCAAAGAGTTTAGTTGCAATAATAAAACGGAATCTCGAACGTCAAAACATTTCTTACACTTCATTTTAAAAAATAACAAAAGCAAGCTTCTAAATTTAAAATCACATCCAGCCAGCTCGTTGCATCTTTCTCTTTTTCATTTTTATTCGCTTGATTAAGTTCCAGAGTGCTTCAAATTAAGAATAGCGTTTCCACTAAGTTTTTATTTTTAATGTTGACGTCGCTGTCAAAGATTTAAGTCTAGTAAATTTAAAAATTCCTAGGCAATCTGAGATGTGACAAGTTTTTGAGGCGTTTTCATATTTTGTACTTTGTTACTTGTCCCTTAAGTTCCTTTATCAATTAATCTGGAAGATACAATAACTGATTCCTAACCAGTATTTTTAACATAGCATCAATATTTCGTGACATTCCAGTGCTGCCATCGAACGCTTACGCAACAGGGTTTATATTTCTAAGCTTGAAAAGCAGAATGGAGGTTGGATATCACAGTTCAAAAACTTCAGGTTTTCAGTGTAGGAGAGCCATGCTTCGGCACAAATGAGCCGGCTCGACCGAAGTATACCATGGCCTCACAGAAAACCGACGTGAAACAACGCTTGCGCTGTGTTTCGTTGTGTGCGTGAGATTACCGAAGGCCCAATCCCGAGTCTCCCGAATCCCCCGAATCCTCCACAATCCTCAAATACCCAATTCCCAAAAAGCCGGTAACGCACTTGTAACGCCTTGGTGTTTCAGGTGTCTATGAGCGGCGTCGATTGCTTACTATCAGGTGATTGTCCGTCTGCTCGTTTCCCGGCTTATGCTATAAATAAGGTGTATCTGGAAGCGTTGCTGCCATCTCCATCGAATATACCTCTAGTTCTTTACGACAAGAATAAGCATATTTGTATTGTAACTTTCGTGAGACATACTAAATAGATGATTATGTTTTCGGCTTACTCATTGCAGTACTCATTTCAGCGACTGCCCCCGCGTCGCGGGTCGCGAAATGCTGCTCATGAATATGAGCCTCTCTGGCTTGAAACTAGTCGGGTTCCTCGTCAAATTATTACGTGAGTAAGCCCAAAAACATAATAATTTAAGAATAAGCATGTTTAAAATGTCTCATTGTCTTGACACAGTTCAGACTTCCTAGCAAAATCTAAAATGTACCACTATACAGGGTGTTACAGTAACGTAGAGTCTCCTTGTTTAAAGTGCCAAGTTTTGTAATGCAATCCAATGTAAATAGCTTACAGTTTTGTAGAACAGTGCATTAAGGCCAAGTTATGTTAAAGGAAATGGTTTAAAACTTAAGTATTCCAAGCTCTCAGTAGTGAAGAAGTTTGTCTTTATTTTATGAGATTTTGATTTGTTTTTTTAGTTGGTTTTTGTTACGGTGTGGTGAAAAGGTGGGAGAGTAAATTATTTGTTTATTGGTTAGGTAGGGACTAATAATAAATACGTTTGGGAATTAAAATTATCCAGTACACTTATATTGAGTACTAGTTGTTACCTGCGATTTTGTCTACGTAAAATATGAGTTTTAGGACACAGCTTTCTTTGTTTCAATTTTCCAAAATAAAAATAATTAAAGTTGCCTATGTTAGTATTTAGTACATCAGCTACCTGCCAGTAAAAGGCCTGTCAAAGATCCAGCCATTTCAGAGATTAGTCAGTACAAATAGACAGACAAAAATTTAAAAAAAAATCTTATGTATGTATAGTATGTATATTCATATGCATGTATAATATAACAAACAGATACTCCAATTTTATTTATCTGAATAGATAGAATTTTGATGCAAATTTGTTTTTGTAAAATAAGACACATTTACTATAATGATCATTAAAATTAAGTACTTAGAGATTTTTTTTTAGAACATCACGCCTTTTATCCTCGAAGGTGTAGGCAAAGGTGCACATTATACCACTGTACAATGTAACACCCACTTTTCACTATTAATGTTATGAGTTCCATGTAATAGGGGGTGAGCCTAATGCCATATACCGGGCACAGTTCCAGACTCCGTGCTACTACTGATATTAAATAAAAACCCAGTAATACTTTGCCCGGCAGTCGCAATTGCGATCACTCGGCCAACGAGGCCGAGAAATTATTGTAATAAAAAATAACAGAATATTTGTAAGGCATTAACTCGTCAGCTGATCGCGGTTGCGAACGGGTGTGTATTCGTGCGCGTGGAGGGCATTGACCTATATTGAAAATGACCTCTAAAGTGTTAAAATGCAATTACTGTAACATAGTTGTCAATGAAGTGCTTTCATTCATTCAAAATAAAATTGATGTAATGGATGAAGAAAGTCTAGTGTCTGTGTGTGCATCTGCTTTTTCGGAAGAAGATAGTAAAGAAGCAAAATCACTGCTTTTTGAATCGGTTGCGCAGCGTGGTGTGCAGAGAAAGGGTGAGCGCAAAACAAACAAGAACTTATATGATATTATAACCCTTTTGAAGGAAACCGATCCGGAGAAAATACCTGTCTTTGTGGCCCGAGATCTTCAGAAATTACCGCCAGTGACTTTCGACCACATTGATGTGACGAGACTACTAAAGGACATTGTTATTATCCAGAAAGAACTGCGCGATGTACAGGAGAAGTGTTTTAATAATGTTCAATATGCGACGGTAGATGAATTAAAACTACTCAAGCTTGAAATTGAGAATATGAAGTCGGAAAATAAAAAGACGAACAATATTGAACCTAATATCAATACGCGGAGGGGTGGTTATTGTCTGCAAGATAGTTTTACTTGCAACAGTGGACTGATGGGTTTTATGCATTGCACTCAGAGGTCAGTGAATGAGGTTGAATCACCAATAGCTCAGTCACATGTAAATGATTTGTCCAGAGAGTCGTCGGCTGTGCTGTCCCCATCGTATGCGAGCAGAGCGAGATGTGCATCTACTTCGCGGCGACGTGCGTTGTCGGACTCACTGGCTATGCGAGTTGAGGCCACCGGCGTAACAACTGCGGTTTCGAACAATGCGGAATCAGCTGTGTCGCCGTCCGGTGAGGCGCCCGCGCGCCCCGCGCCGTCGATGTTGAAGCGGCAGGCGCGCGTGCAGGGGTGCAAGCAGCATTCTACGGGTAGCGGCGCGCTCAATGTGGGTGTGCAGGATCGTATTATAAAGGAAATAAGAATAGACGCGCAAAGAATGGCAAAGGAAGGTAATGAAGGGGAATGGATTGAGGTGAAAAAGCGACGTTCGAGGAGATTTAAAGGGAAACAAGGACGTGCTCCAGTAGATTCGTCGTCGAAATTTAGAGCCGCGGAAGTTAAGATTCCCTTGTTTTTATATAATGTTTCAAAGTACACTACGGAAAAGGACATTGAAGAATATATCATGGAGAAAACTAACATTGTAGTAGCACCTGAAAGAGTAAACATAAAATACTCGAAGGAATATAATTCCTACAAGATCTATATTCCTAGAAGCAGCCTAGACTTATTTGAAAAAGACGATTTCTGGCCAGATGGAATATTTTTCAGGAGATACATAATATTTAAGGCTCGACAAGAGTATTTAGTCACTGGAAAGGAGGTAGGAAAACGTCAAAATGGTTGTGCAAAATAGACCAGTTAAACTATTAAGTTTTAATTGTAGATCGATAAAGAGATCAGTAGACTGTGTAAAAAAATTGTGTGACACAGCGGATATAGTTGCACTGCAGGAGACGTGGCTGCTGCCTCACGATTTGTTCTATCTTAACGACATCCATTGTGATTTTGCGGCGACGGGTGTCTCAGCGGTAGACACTGCGGAAGGAGTACTGCGGGGGAGACCCTATGGTGGAGTGGCCCTTCTATGGAGAAAGAGTGCGTTTAGTGCCGTTGAGATTATTAAATGTAACAGTGTGCGTATTTCGGCGATCAAATGTGTGGGTCAGTGTCGGTCTATGCTAGTGTTCTCGATATATATGCCAACAGACGGTCAGGACAATTTGTGTGAATTTACTGCATGTCTATCAGAAATGAATGCGATAATTGAAGATTATAATGTAGATTTAGTTTTTATTATGGGGGACTTCAACGCACATCCAGGGGAATTGTTTTTTAATGAAATGTTGAATTTCTGTGAGGAACAAAGTTGGACATGCGCTGATGTAGATTTGTTACCAGGTTGTCAGAATACCTATACATACTTAAGTGAGGCTCACGGAACTGTAAGATGGTTGGATCACATACTGGTTACATCAATGGCATTTCAAACAATTGATAGCATTAAGGTATTGTATGAGGTGTCATGGTCGGACCATTTTCCAATTGAAATTACATGTAATTTTAACAGTTTACCAAGAAAAAGTACTGTAAATAGAGGGGTAGATAATAAAATACTATGGGGGTTACGGAACGATGAACAAATCTGTAAATATAGGGAATTATGTAACGGGGCATTGCGAAATATAGACTTTCCAGTGGAGTTACGGGATTGCTGTGATCATATATGTGACAAAGTAGAACATAGACACATAATCAATGTAATGTATGATAGTATTAAGTCTATCTTGAGTGATGCCTCGGAAAGGACTAGAACGGACAGTAAGAGAAAAAAGAAGATGTGTATTGTAGGGTGGAACAAGCATGTCGGTGAATCTCATAGGAGGGCTCGGCTTGGTTTCTGTAACTGGGTTCTGCAGGGGAAGCCGCGCGACGGGCCACACTATTTAAGTATGTGTGAAACGCGAAGACAGTTTAAAAAAAAATTGAAATGGTGTCAGGATAATTCTGAGCAAATAAAAATGGACATACTGGCAGCAAAACATAAAGCTAAAGATTTTAGCAGTTTTTGGAAAAATACAGGGCACATGAATTCTAAGCCGAGCTTGCCTGTGAGCGTCGACAATGTCGTAGGGAATCGGAATATTGCAGATAGTTTTAAAGATCTGTTTGAGTTGGAACCAATGCCCTGTGAGTTTAGTAGATTAAGTAAGCCTGACGTCAGACCTGGTGAGAAGTACCGTCGATTTAGGCCAGTAGACGTGAGAGGATTACGTAGAGGATTACATTTCGTAATAAAAAATATGAAGAGTGGAAAATCCCCAGGTCATGATGGTATTAGTATAGAGCATTTGCGTTATGCAGGTGTACATTTGCCCAGAGTCCTAAGTCTGTTGTTTAATTTTTGTATAGGCCATTCTTATATCCCGGATGATATGATGAGAACAGTGGTAGTTCCGATAATAAAGAACAAGACCGGGGATCCATCTGACAAGCGAAACTACCGCCCAATATCACTGGCCACAACCATGGCGAAGGTCCTTGACAGTCTCGTGAACGCGCAGCTGAACGAACACGTTCAGATACATGACTTGCAGTTTGGCTTCAGACCCAACTTGTCAACGGAAATGGCAGTTATGTGTCTCAAACAAACGGTAAGGTATTATACCGACAGAAAAACACCAGTATATGCGTGTTTTCTTGATCTCTCGAGGGCATTTGACCTGGTGTCTTACGATATTCTTTGGCATAAACTACTGGAGGAGACTGCTGTGCCGAGGGAGCTAGTATCGCTCCTCAGGTATTGGTATAGCAATCAGAAGAATGCTGTCAGATGGGTTGACGCATTTAGTCGGGACTATAAACTGAAATGCGGGGTGAGGCAAGGGGGGTTAAGCTCACCGACGTTGTTTAACGTTTTTATGAACCAGCTTATTGGCGGGCTGAGCGGAACCAAGGTCGGGTGTTCAGTCGATGGCACAATGATAAATAATATCAGTTATGCGGACGACATGGTCCTGCTGTCCCCATCAGTCAATGCGCTCAGGAAACTTCTCTACATATGTGAATCATACGCCCAGTCGCATGGACTCAAATATAATGCCAGCAAAAGTGTTCTCATGGTATTTAAAGCAGGGAACAAGGCGCCTTCGAATGTGCCGCCAATTAAAATCGCAGGGTCGGCACTAGAGAGGGTGTCCAAGGTGAAATATTTGGGTCACATGCTGACGGAGACGCTACTGGATGATGAGGACTTAGAGAGAGAAAAGAGGGCGTTGGCAGTCCGCTGCAATATGTTGGCCCGCAGATTCGCACGGTGTACCACAGATGTAAAACTATTACTCTTCAGAGCCTTCTGTCAGTCATTTTACACGTGCAGTCTGTGGATCAGATTTACGAGGCGGGCTTATAATGCCCTGCGTGTGCAGTACAATGATGCACTGAGGGCAGTGTTGAGGAAACCCAGGTGCTGCAGTGCTTCCGCAATATTTGCGGATGCTTCCATCGATGATTTCTTCTGCATCATTCGAAAAAGAACTGCATCAATGATGAGCAGGGTACGTTCCAGCGCCAATGCTGTCCTCGGAACGTTGGCTTACAAAATAGACAGTCCGTTTATTGTGTACTGGGCCAGTGTACACTTGCTTAGAAATAAGAAATAGACTCCTGTTCCGAACTATTAATTTACTGTATTTGTTTATTTTTTTTAACTTCTTTTTAGTTTGTTTACTAACAAATTACTAACATTTGATGTTTTGTATTATTGTGTGAAGTACTAACAACCATTACTAACAAATTCAATTTACTTATTTTACAAGTTTTTCTTTAATTCTTCTAAAAGTGTATGGACCTACGTCTGAAATAAAGATTATTATTATTATTATTATTATTAAATCGTACATGATAGCAGTCTCCTTAAAGTTGAAAAATGGATACTAGGCAAACCCAAACGGGTTCTCTGTAATTGCAGCGGTAAGTCCTTTGAGGATTGGCTTGAGAGACTTTGGGCGGTCTCACCTACCGCATGACGCAGGTGCTTACCGGATACGGAGGTTTCAGTAGTTTCCTGTTTAAATAGACCCGAGCGTACAGCAAGTCGCGTTCCACCCGCGCCTCAAGGAGCCATCAGACCACCACAGATGGGGCCCAGTAGGGTTGATGCCGATACGGGCCGCGAAGGGCTTAACCGGTTGCTGGGGCTTCGGTTCGAAGTGTACGAGTAGGTCACCTAGGCGGGAGATGTAACTGGATGCCCCCCCTCAAAAAATGGCAAGCCCAAAATCACCGATATCGATAGTTGCTGATATCATTATGACACATCCCTGATAAATATCAAAAGTCCTTGATTGCCGATAGAAACAATTATCTATACAATTAATAATAATCATCACAATCAGTCAACTAATTTAGAAACCTAACGACAATACTAAAACTTTACTAACACAGCTACCTAACTAAGATAGAAAACAAAAAAGGTAATTATGTCAAACAAAAATAAACCTTAACTCGGTGTAAAACAGACTTCTTTCATTAATACATAAAGTCTGTAATAGATAGTATTTGTAGAACAAAATATTCTCATATAGAGAGCTGACCTAAAAACCGTATTGCCTTTGTGCTAAAGCCCCGGATTGTTAAACATAGTTAAAACCATCCGGTGAAACTGGCCGGATTTATCCGGTATAAAGGGCGCAAGTTAGCAGCGAGAACGTTTTATTGGTATAATAATTGATTGGATAGTTTTGACGTAATGGTTGACACGTATCGTTTTAAGTGTGGGAGAGCCATGCTTCGGCACGACGGGCCGGCTCGAGTGGAGTAATGCCACGGGCCTCACAGAAAACCAACGTAAAATAACGCTTGTGTTGTGTCTCGTTGTGTGATTGAGGTTACCAGATGGCCAAATTCCCATCCCCCTCCCCCTCTTCAATCTCCGCATTCCCTGAATCCCCAACAATCCCCAAATTTATAATTTTCAAAAGGCCGGTAAGGCACTTGTAAAGCCTTAGGTGTCCCGGTGTCCTTGGGCGACGCCGATTTTTGACGCCGACGATTGACTGCACGGTTGGTGCGATGGCTGGGCAACCGGCTGCCGTGCAACGTGTCGCGGGTTCGATTCCCGCACGGAACAACACTTTGTGTGATCCACAAACTGTTGTTTCGGGTCTGGGTGTCATGTGTATGTGAACTTGTATGTTTGTAAACGCACCCACGATACAGGAGATAATCCTAGTGTGGGGCAACGTTTTTTTAAAAGAAAGAAAAAGAAAGAAAATAAAGATTGCTTACCATCAGGTGATCCGTCCGCTCGTTTACTGGCGTATCCTATAAAAAAATCCCTTTAATTTGTATAGAGAAAAGGGAGGATTTTGTCAAATAGATCAGTGTTCGGATGAAATCACAAAATGTGTCAAATATTTTTTAAGATTGTGTAAAGACAAATTTTTTTGTACACCTCTAGTGGTCTCAAAAGAAAATATAACAGTTTTTACTAAGGACCCTAATTCCCATAAGTTTAATAGATGGTTCTATAAAGACAAAAGTGACAAAAGGTTTTCAGACTAGTAATAACGTTTGTTGTTTAAAAAAAATGTACTAAGCTATTGCTTGAGATCAGCGCTTTTAGAAATACAACATACCAGATTTTTTTATTATTACCTAAGTAATATTATACCATAAAATCGCCGATTTCTATAATTTGGGCTCCCAAAGTAATATTTTTTCTTGTCAGACAAAGTGGGCCCAACAGAACTGGTCCTGACAAGTGGTTACGTGACGCATTACTCCAGTTTGATTCTAAGTACACTATAAATATAAATATCGGTTGAGCTTCCTACTTCCCACTTCCAAAGGACATAGACAGTGAGGTTTGAAATAAAAGTCATCCATGAACTTGTTGTAAACTAGCTGTTGCTCGCGAATTCATCCCCGTAAAAATATGAATTTTAGTAAGTTGACGTTTCAAAAACACCAAATTATGGTTTAATTAAAATAAATGCTTGATTTGGACTTTGACTTTAGGAAATAACTTCTTTATATTTCAATTTCCTAAAATAAAAGTAGTCTTTAGTTCTCTTTAGTACATCAGCTAGTCGCTAATAAAAATCCCGTCAAAATCGGTGCAGCCATTCCAGAGATTAACCAGTACAAAGAGGCAGACAGAGATTGTAAAAAAATGTTATTTTGATATATGTATAGTATGAATATTCATATGCATGTAGTAAAAAGCGGTTATTATAATAGCACAAAGAGACACTGCAATTTTTTGTATTCGTATAGATTGGCTGCCTTGTTACAGGTTTTGTTTTCAGGTTGCAATCAAAGAATTTTAATAAAGACCACGATACAAATAGCCTGAAACAATGGCTTTTAAAGTTCTTAATTCTTGTTCATTTGTCTTACCACAAATCACCATAACGGAACCATTTCAAACTATTTAACCTGCCTACCTTAACCGCACTTATCGACCCCATAAAACCGCCTCGTAGTTCAACTAAGAATCTTAGAAACATTCTGACATTATCCTTTATAATCCCAAAACAATTAACTCCGCATTTTGATCTCAATGTAATCCTGCCTAAGATATGGTCATATGTCCCATTTGTGAGGAGGGTTGCTCGTATATCGTTGCCAAAGACGGTCACCAACCACAATACCACAGCGATCTCTCGGACTTTATTTAAATTGTTAGTTGTAACTTAGTTTCCTGAGTTTTGTCAGGGATATAAATATTTTGGGATGCGCCTATTCAACTTTGAAGGGGTTAGGGCTTCAAGGTCCATGTGTCTGGAACAAGCATTAGCATAATTATCTTATTCTATATTGTTTAGTTTGGTTTGTTTTTATATCACTAAGATGATAACCACTCTGACGTCCGTGGATAGTACGGTATCCAAGAAAACAGTTCGTGGGATCGACAAAAGATGCAACTACCTTTAGAAATTTGTAGTGTTGCTTCCGTATTGCTAACTCAAGTAAAAAAAGAATTGTGATTAAGTAAAATCGCGGGTTACTCACGTGAATATACTGAGAAAAGCTGTGAGCTGCGCGACGTCGCCGCGACCGCGCACGCTGCTCATGAGGAAGAACCTCTCTGTGGTTCGAAACTAGTAGAGCTTTTCTAAGTATAACCCGCGATTTTACTTAATTTAGTATATCTCACGATAGTTATTAAAAAAACAAAAATTGTGATATTAATTTTTAAGTTAGGTTTAAATTTATTAAGCCCTAAAATTCATTACACTTTAAACAAATTAAATAATACTATATTGCGCCTATTATGTAATTAAATAAGTCATAATTTATGTCTGGCTTAAAATCCCAAATATACAATGCAGATCAATGCCAGACAGTTCAAACAGTGACACAATAGTTAGAACACAGGCTAGGCTTTTGACACTGCATCCAATATTTATCTTGCGCGGTCACTGTGGTTTACCATCCACTCCGACATTATACAACCTGTGACAGAAACATGGTCACAAACATCCACAGTGAATGATTTAATCGTTGATTTCGCTTCATCGCGTTGGTCATGCGTGTGGGTGGTCTCCTGATCGTTGATTTTTTGGTTTTCGTACGACAGGGACTTATATTAAAATGATCGGTTGCGATTTTAAATGGAGCTAGTGAGCTTGTGCTTCGCCCGCGGTGCCATGGGATGAAAAGTAGCTTATGTATTCTGCTAGGCCATTTTACTCGTCTTCCAAATTTAATCCCGATCCCTTCAGCCATTTTGACGTGATGTAGTAAGAAGGACTTAAACTCAAACTCACAAAATTTCGCATTTTTATAATATTAGTTTAATTTTCTATATTAGTTAGTTTACAATATAAGTTATAAATTGAACGAATGGGCCGGCTCGACCGGAGTGATAAAACGGCCTCACATAAAACCGACGTGAAGCAACGCTTACGTTGTGTTTCGTCGTATGAGTGAGGTTTTTTTTTTAATGGGACAAGCCCGCCACAACCTCCCAAAACCGCTACAACTCCTGTAAGCCACGCAACGCAAGGTTGTGTTTGAATGGGCGACGCCGATTGCTTACCATCAGGTGATCCGTCTGCTCGTTTACCGGTTTATGCCATAATAAAATATTATTATTTTTATTTATGACATGATAAAACAAGTCTCCTTCATCCTATGTCTAAAGACTACAGCCTATCTATGTCATTGTCAAATTACACTCAAAACAATGCAGCAGTTTACGAGATTAGCGACATTGAACATTGAAACATTTAACACTCATAAGATTGAATTGTAATGTCCATTCGTATATTCGACACAGATCACTGACCATTGAAGTCTATCTACTGGCCAAAACGATACGACCTCTATTCCAACGCGAGCTGAACACAATGTATCGATTCTGTATCGTTAATACCTCTATCAAAGTTAGTTAGTACCAACTGTTGACACGTGAGCCTGCAATGCGGTATTAGGGCCAACGAAAGCTTTCCTGACGCCTATTTTGATGTTGAAATAGGGTGGCGATGTTTGAACAGTGATTTGTAAGGGATATGTTTATTTTAGAGTTGTTTGAGTGATGAGTGTGAACTAGGATATATTACTTTTAATTTTCTTAATTTGGGATAACAAACAGTGACACATAACATGATACATTATGAAGACACTATACATAGTTCGAACAAATGTGTCACCAACGGTGTTCTCAACCAACTTAATATACTGGTCCCTCAGTGAGGGAACTTTCAGATATTAAGCTGAAAAGAACAGATACTACACTTTGATCTTAGCCAAAAGGCCGAGAAGCGATAAAAAAAAAAAACAAAAAAAAAAATTGTACTTATTAAAAATGTAATTAATGTAAAGTAATATAAGTTTATTAATAAGACTAATAAAAACCACTAGCACTACTGCAATTAGCTTACTGCCGCGAGGGCGGGGACGTCATGCATTCGTAAATGTTCTACAGTCGGTGGCGCTGTGGGCTGGGTCGTTCCGTTCCCTACGAAATGGTTGATCGGACCGATTGCTGGCCTACACGTCATACCCGTGAACGGGTGCCTTCTGCTGGAACAGGTCGGCTCGCTCATCGTGCTGGTGGGCTGATTCAGTAGGGTTAGTCTAAGATAATAAGACTATAATAATTAGGTAACAACATAAAGTATTGTATGTAGTATAGTGGTAGGCGTAGCATGTAAGATCTTTATAAAAAAAAATATATTTGACCATAGAAAGTATGTACTTGTAATATGACAAGGGCACGGACACGAGTCCGTGGAGAAATTCAATTTTTATTTATTAAAAAAAAAAAAAAACCAACTTAATATAAACAATAAAAAAATAAAATAAAACATAAATAACATTAAGCTGTTTAATAGAGGCAAAGGAATGATATTATTTTATTGTGTTTATCTAAAGTTAAGAAAAAATATATACTTACAGATTTACAAATTAAATACGGAATTACCAATGTGGTGTTTAATGCCTCATGAGAAGAGGGTTTGCTTAGCAGTGGGAAATTTTAGGTTGTTAATGATGATGAAACTTAAAAAAAGACAAAACCATATACTTTTAATAATTTACAGACTTTAAAAAAACACAAACACAGAACTAATATAAAAGCTTATAGAAGATGCATGTATCGATCCGATTATTTAAATAAATATGACAAAAAGTTGAAATGCAAATATAAGTTTGCAGCGATGGCCGATGACAACTGATGACAATTACGTAAAGCGTTATTTCAACCAATCAGCATAAAGGAAAAATGTAACTGTTCGCAATCATCATTCGGGTGACGAAATTGCAGTTTTTCGGATATTTAATCGGAAAGAGGGCTCTTCCGAATACTTGGGAATCGGAAATTGTAATGCATATTACAATGCTCCAGATTTTTCATATAAGAGGTTATTATTGGTTTCACGAACTTTTGGTCTTAAAATACTATAATGTAATGTTAATATTTTAATTATTTTTTATAACAGAGGATAAACTTTGAATATTTGATACTGATGTATAGGACATTTTTTTTTATTTATTTATTTATTTAACAGTTTTGTACAAATTCATACAATGGCGGACTTAATGCCGAATGGCATTCTCTACCCAGCCAACCATAGGGTGATGCAGAGAAGTGGCACAGTAGGTTTTAAACGAAGCTTGCGAAAACGAGGGTGATAAATGTACGTACATATAAAGGTATCCCAGTACATAAACTACATACCAATACAACATACTAATATGAAACATAAATATAATATGTAAATACATCAAATATTCAAAGTTTTCAAACTGTCGATTGTCAATTTTATTCTACACTTAACAATTATCTGATGACTAAAATATCGGGCCTAAGTAAGTAAATGAAATAGTCATCTGGTTCTTTTGATCCACAATATTGCAACCTTCAATTTTGTAGATAAATGAATAAGTATTATTATTAAAAAAAAATCAAAATTAACTCATTAACTCGTCGAGTACCGTCATTATAGACACAATTATAGAACAATAGGTTGCGGTCACCGGTGACCGCTTGGTGTATGACAGTTTCAGTCGATTGATTGTTTATTACTAGCATAAAAGCTTAAGAAAACTAAATACTTCCTTTGAAATACAGGGATATCAAAACAAAACAACATACCTACCCCTAAAAATACTTAAATCTTCCACGATACTAAAAAGGACTTAATAAAACATACGACTCAAGCAACATTAAATCTCAGTGAAGCCAGCAATTTTGTACAAAATCTCTTCTAGCATTACAGCTTATTATACGATTTACATTCGTAATGAACTATTCAGGAGTTCAACAATTTCATACATTTTGCTTATTTTTTCGAAGGTGACATAAATGCGAAGTTCAGATGCACAATAGAACGTGACGAGCTCCATTAGCATATCAGTTGCGTCGTTAGACTGGATTTCATGATTCTCTATACAAATGAAACAAGCGTTGGAATGGAAAAGTTAGGAAAATGTTTTAGCGCGAAAAAGCCTAGTGTTTCTATGTATGTACTTAGCTATTTTGGGTATACTGTAGGGTTTGTTGTTAAGGCTATTCAAACATAACAGAACATTACTCCGTTTATCTCCGAAGGGGTAGGCAGAAGTGCATATCACGGCAATTAATGCAACTGTGCCACTGTACAATGTAACACTCACTTTTGAAAGTGCGACTGCCGGGTAAGTCTCGGGTTCGATTACCGGGTCGGGCAAAGTACTACTGGGTTTTTAACAAATTCTCAGTGGTAGCACGGAGTCTGGAATTGTGCCCGGTATATGGCAATAGGCTCACCCCATATTACATGGGACTCGTAACATACATAGTGAAAAGTGGGTGTTGCATTGTACAAGGTCATTAAGTGATGTAATGTGCACCTTTGCCAACCCTTCGGGGATAAAAGGCGTGATATTATGTTATGTGACGAGTTATTTACGAAAATATACTGGCTGCAGGCTGCGCAACAGTGACGCGACCGCTCACGCTGCTTTTGAGGAAGTCTCTCAGTGACTCGAAACTAGTACCTAGCTTTTCTCAAGATATTTACGTGAGTCACTCGTAATTTTTAGTTGATTACGGAATGTTTAATATGAGTTTTGAAACTATTCTAATGGTATATATATTTTTAATAGTATTGTATAATAGCATATAGCTACTTCACTATTTTTTTCGTATTATTGTGTTTTGTGACGGTGCAAACAAACTATTTATCTTTCTTTCTTTATTAAAATTGTATATGTCGGAACGGTCATTAGTACGGGATTTTGATTTACTACAAAACGAAGGAATAACAACAAAATGAATAAAGATGGCGCGCTTTAACAGTTAATTGTGACGTCACACTTAAATTTATTAAACTGTTAGTACAAACATTACAATACAATAGGTAGGCAGTACAAATACTCAGTGATGCGAGCTGAAATTTTGAGTTATTTATGTAGTTACGCTGCTTTGTGAATCGCGATTCGATTCGACGATCGACATCGCGCGATGTGTGTGAATTGGGCTAACCATACGGAATTTTCAAAAACATTCTGAAATTATACGTAACTTTATGTCAATTATCCCTGAAAATTGTAGGCAGAGGTTAGCTTCTACTTCATTAGGATATGAGCCCCTAGCGTAGCTTGAGATTGGTCGAGTTCCTCACGAAACCACTGAGTGAGCAAGTCGTTAAACATAATAATGTAATTAATTTACTGTGCCTCATGACAGATATAATACAATAAATATTTTCTCAGTTGCAGATATTTTTTTATATTGTAACACGATTATAAAAACGTTTAACGACACTGAATTACATAAAACTCTGTTTTTAAAAAATGGGAAAGTTTTTGTTCACAAATGGAAAATTTACAAATTATCAAGATGATAACTTGTCCGTCAAATAAAGAGATAGGTACGGTATTTGAGGCAGCATATTCCGATACATCGCCAATTTCCACAGAAAAAACAGAGATATCTATTTGTTTATAGAAGAACGAAATATTCACATCTATCAAAATATTTACTGAAATAAAAAGCTAGCTCGCATGTCGGTAACAAAGTCTATTGACTTTTATGGACACAAAAACTAGGTTTAGTTTTGCATGTAAAATCTCAGCCACTGTAAAAAAGAATTCTGCTGTATTTGATTCATAGATGAAATGTCAGAATTTTAATACGCAGCCATAATTTAATTTTGTTGGCAGTTTCATATTTAAATGTTTTTTATCACATCACATAACATCACGCTTTTTATCCCCGAAGGGGTAGGCAGAGGTGCACACAGAAGTAACGTGGGTGTTTTCACTATTTATGTTATGAGTCCCATGTAATAGGGGGTATATCTATTGCCATATACCGGACCCATTTCCAGACTCCGTGCTAGTACTGAGAATTAAAAAAAAACCAGTAATACTTTGCCCGACCCGGGAATTGAACCCGAGACCCCTTGCCCGGCACTCGCACTTGCAACCACTTAGCCAACGAGACAGTTGAACAAATTTGTTACATTAGCTTAGCTGAATTATGTTTTTTTTTATTTTAAACCTATTTTTTTTCTTTAATTAATTTTCTTGCTGTGTGCCCACTGTTTTTGATATATTTATAATTTTAATAATAATATTGTCTTAGCTGTTACCTATTAAGTCAGTATTCGTGTGCATATGTAAGTGGCTCAATGCTGCTACTATTTTTCTGATAAATATATGTATTTTACCTGTTGATTCACCATTTCATAAATAAATAAATGACAAGGTATTTTTTTTTTTTTTTTTAAGGGGGGAAATCATCGAATGACTTCTCCCGCCTGGGTGAGGCGGGAGGGAGTGTCAGACTCTTACTGACTAAAAACCACCCCGTTCCTTCTCCTGCACGTCGAGCCGGAGCCCCGGTTACCCGTTAGGTTCTCCGCGACTCCGAATCGGCATCGGCCGTATTGGGCCCCATCTGTGGTGGTCTGATGGCTCTTTGAGGCGCGCGCGGAACGCGACGCGCCGTACGCTCGGGTCTGTTTCTGGTCGGACGGGGAGCCACCCATGCTCGCCGTCCGCAGGCCCGCGCTTACGGTGGCCGGAGATCGTCTCGCGATCCCCGACGCCCGGTGTGTCCTTCGCGATGGCTGGGTTGCGAGGAGGCAGCGCTTCGCTGCCTCACGCGTCCCGCCTCCTCCTTAGCTAGCATCACTGCTTCGCAAAAGGAGGAGACGGCATCCCAGTCCCCCTCGCTCCGCATCATGGCCTGCACTAGGCCCGGACGCGAGAGGTCGCCATCGCCGATCACTTCCCTGAGGACACGGCGGTGCTCAGCCCACGAAGGGCATTCTCCCACCGTGTGTTCCACCGTGTCCTCAGGGCGAAATGACAAGGTATAACTCAGGCACGTGGATGAAGCCGCGGGCTGTAAGCTGCTTTTTTATGGGATAAGTCGATAAATGAGCAATCGGCATCGCCGGACATCCGCAATACCAGAAGCGTTACAAGTGCGTTATCGGCCTTTTGGGGTTTAGGAGTTTGAGGATCGTTGGGGATTCAGGTATTGGGGAGATTGAGGAAAGGGAGGATAATTAGGCCTCCAGTAACCTCACTCACACTCCGAAACACATTGCAAGCGTCGTTTCACGTCGGTTTTCTGTGACACCGTGGTATTATTCCGGTCGAGCCGGCCCATTTGTGCCGAACCATGGCTGTTCCACACTACAGGTAAGTACATAGGTTACCCTAAAATAATTTAATCTGACAGTTGTTAAAACAAGTTCCGTAGAGGAAAAATAACAATATGCGAAATAAAATCAACAAAAATGATGTAAAATACAGACGTAATTTGTCGAAACAATTTTTTAATTGTTATATTGTAAACTACTTTATTATAATACCAACATATGTGAAAATACCCTGCGTACACCTGCGTACACCATAAAGCATGACGAACATAAATTAACAAAACCCACTTATTTCCCGGTTCGCTATAACATTTATTGTACGCCTATCCAATTTAAAACTGAAACCGTTTTACGGGATCGCCTTTATTGGTCCATACGAAGCTCTAATAAAATATACGATAAACAAGTTAACGTTATTGTTCAAATTATAAAATGGTGGTCGACTGTGTGTCGGTGACAATTTTTATGGCCTACAATGTTCTGTTCAATATAATTCAGGGGTATGAGACGTCAAACGGATTTTATTTAAATTGCAATCGGAATATGGCTCTGATTGGTCGAATTTTACTTTTATTTTGTTCTTTTTTTCCATGGACCAAATTGTGCTGGCCAGTATTACTGAACTGGTGGAATAAAATTTTATTTTGTAGTGCTAGTGTCGTTTAATTGTGATCTAAAATGTTTTAACTTTTTGTTACGTGTTTTAATGTGCTTTGAACTATATTGCGTTTGTTGTTAAGTAGAAAATTGTATGCTGCTTGTAGTATTAATGGCAAGACGTACCACAGGATTCTAAAGTCAAAGAATTTGTTTCAATTATATTCAATCTTTTTGGGTTTTTCCTTCATAACTACTTTATCTAACAGATGGTTAGATTCTCGAAGGTTTCATCACATGTTTAACCTTAATTATTTAAAACGTTAAAGCATTCTCCCTTTAACATCTCTTGTAATGTTGTCATTCTACAAAATTTTGCTATGCGATACAGTGAAATATCTCAACAATTTTCTTTAAAGCGCCGTGTAAATACCTATGGTGGAAGCTATCTGAATTGACGTATTCTGAATTTATTGAGCAATATGTCGTGTTCAAGCTGAGGCTAAAGAATTTTGAACAAAAGATGAAGATTTATTTGCAAAATAAAATTACAATATCCAGAGTTTCCTTTCGTTTAAAAGATTTTGACTTGCATTTTTGAAAATAATTTTGATATTCATGTACGTGATAGTCCACTGATAGACCTTCTGATACTGATACTGATACACTTGATAATAAACTATAGGCCTCATTGACATCACATCAACAACTTATAAATGCTCACTGCTGAGCAAAGGCCTCATCTCTCACGGAGAAGGTTAAGCATTAATCACTACGCTTGCTCAATGTGGACTGGCAATTTCAGACTTATAATTATAAATTATAAGACCAGGTTTCCTCACGATGTTTCCTCTTTGACATAAAAGGGTTTATCACTATTTTGACTCTTGGTAGGGGATGGCGATTACAGTTCAGGGGTTTGTATTGACATTGAGATTAGTTTCAAGAATAAACATTCAGACCGTTACTATTCGTTCTCTGTTATAATATGTAGATAGTTCTTATGTCACCAATGGCAAGAGTAGGTGTTTATGGTGACAAATGTATTCTACTCTGCAAACTGCATGGCCTATATACATGTCTACATGTACGCCCGATTACAAATCACATAAACATAACATCACGTCTATTATCCCGGAAGGGGTAGGCAGAGGTGCACTCAGAAGTAACACCCGCTTTCCACTATTTATGTTATGAGTCCCACGTAATAGAGGGCGAGCCTATTGCCATATACCGGGCACAATTCCAGACTCCGTGCTACTACTGAGATTTTTTAAAAACCCAGTGATACATTGCCCGACCCGGGAATCGAACCCGAGACCCCTTGCCGCCAGTCGCACTTGCAACCACTCGGCTAACGAGGCAAGTGAATATCTATAAGCGTCTTAGAGATATGTACTGTTGTCACGAAACGTAAACATCTGTTCTCCGCTGTAAAAGCTAAACCAATCACGCAGTGTTCAAGAACCAAAAGGAAGTAACTGTGAACAAATAATATGTGTAAAACGTCTTGACGACAATCCCTGTGACTAACTTCAATATTATTGTAAACAAACACCATTAATTATAGTATATTTTAATTATTTTCAAATTACCTTCAAAACAACCTATTGAAGGTATCTCTGACATGATTGTTCATAATAAATAAATACAAGATTAATTTCACCACATTAGTTAATGTACGAGTGGCGTAATGGTTAAGACGTCCACCTCAGAGTACTAAAATTGTGAAGTTTCGAGCTCGATTCCCACTAACAGGATTTCTTTTTGTGGTATTTATTACATCGTAAATTATTTATTTCTTCAAAAATGAACTTCTTTGAAAATATAACGTTTCGAAAAACAAGAACGCGTTCTTTGAATGATGAGTCGAAAGAAAATAGTCTCAATAGTTCGACAATAGATGGCAGCACAAGTAGCTTACCAAACATATCAAAGGATGAAAGTAACGAATATGTACAAGGACTTCAAAGTCAAATAGAACAGTTAACATCACAACTCAATTCGGCACATGAAGAAATAAAAAATCTAAACATCGAAAATACTGAACTAAGGAAGTCATTGGGCGAATTGACGACTATAAACGAGGTTATAAAGAAAGCCACTAAAAAACTATCAAGTGAAGCACACACACCCAGAAAAGGCTCACAAACATCAACACCTAAAAGCAGTCAACAAAACAAACCAAAAAGAGGCCAAATTAAGGAAAACTTGCGGGTGGAATCAATACAAACCAGCGCAAGTAATTTGAGCACTAGCTCGCGATACACGGCTCTGCATGAGAGCAAAGGTGACGGTGATGTCGTGTTTGACACCACAAAGAAGTTATGCATCATTAGCACAAACAAAACTAATAAGGTACTGTCTCTGGCTCAGGAAACATTCCATAACTATCAAATCTGTCATTATGTCTCGCCTAACTGTGATACTGTGCATCTTGTTAGGGATATTAATAAAAAATTGATAGATTATAATTTTGAAGATTACTGCATTATTTTGATCGGAGAAGAGGATTTTAAAAGAACAAAAAATTATGTGGACATAATTGTCAAACTGAGAGAGGCACTACTTACAGTACAGCATACAAATATTATTATATGTGTACCCACTTTTAAATTGAGTAATTATTCTTCGATGTATAACTGGCGTATAGAAACTTTTAATAATTTGTTACACTTGGATTTACAAACGTTTAACTATGCATTTGGTTTTGATACTAATCTGAGTTTAGAATACGATTACACAATGTTTTCAAAAGTAGAAAGAACAATAAATAATAATGGAATGTGTAACGTTTTACAAAATGTATTGCTAACTATAACTGAGATGTCAGTAGCTCATTCTGAACCTCTCATGGGACGTTTCAAAAATAAAAATAACTCTCCTCAAAACCATAACTTTCGTGTATAACAATGTAACCATAATGCACCAAAACATAAACGGGCTTTTAAATAAATCTGCTATGTTTACTGTTGCATTGGATGAGTTGTGTGATTTGGGTGAAACTATTGATGTACTGTGTTTCTCCGAGCATAATATGATTTTGGATGATGTAAATCTGCTGTTTATTCCTAACTTCAATCTTGTAACCTTTTTCACTCGAAAATCTAGACATGGTGGTACTTGTATAATGATACGAAACGGAATTAAGTATCGAGTTTTGGAGTCAATGGAAAGATACAGTGTCCCAAATGTAATTGAGTGTTGCTCAGTCGAACTTACAGATCATAACATAATAGTAATCTGTGTATACAGAAGCCTGCATAGCAACAATTCAAAGAGAAACCTTGAAATATTTTTTAATAATCTAAATAATCTTTTAAGTTCAGTTTCATTTCATATAAATAGAAAGGTGGTACTGTGCGGTGATTTCAATATCGACCTACTAAAAAACACTAACAATTCTACACAATTTAAGTATCTAATTACAGGCTTCAATCTTAAGTTCGATATAAACGTACCAACTAGATTGAGTAGTGGTACATGCATAGACAATATAATCCATAATGTGCGGGGAGCCAGGGGTAAAGTCTTAGAACTAGCAATATCTGATCATACAGCTCAAGTTCTACGGTGCCCAGTTAAAAAAACATGCAGTTTAGATCACTGGTTTACCACAAGACGAGACTACTCTATGGAAAACATAGATAAATTTAAAAACTATCTTAAGAGCATTACTTTTTCCGATGTGTATCAGGAACCTGATTCAAATGAGGCATTCAAGCTGTTCTATGAGTGGTTTGCATTGCTTTATAATTTATGTTTTCCGATTATCAGAATTAAAATGTGTACTAAAATAAAATCAAAATGGATAAGCCGCGGTATTAGGATTTGTAGCAAAAGGAAAAGACAATTATTATGGAAGTACCGTAGGTTGCCAAATGAACAAAATAAACTGAATATAAAAAATCACTCGACCCGTTTTAAAAAAGTAATAAATCTTACGCAGAGGGCGCACAATAATAAATTTATTAGTACAGCTCAAAATCTAGGGAAAGCCATATGGAAAGTCATCAGTAGGAACAAAACCACTATACCAAATGAATATATAATGAAAATCGACTGTAATCAAAAACTATTAACTAATCCTGACGCAATAGCAGAAGCTTTTAATGACTTCTTTGTAGATCAAGTAAAATTAACTGACCATATCAATATTGACACTTATAAAATGACGATTAATAATAATAAAAATACTTCGATGTTCATGTCCCCTACTTCACCGGTTGACATCCATCGTATAGTAATGTCGCTCAAAAACACGGCTAGCACTGGGTACGATGATATATCTACTAAAATTATAAAACACGTATCCATCATTATTGCACCAATATTGAGTTATCTTATTAATTTGAGCATAGAGTGTGGGACTTTTCCCAGTGAATTAAAAATTACTATAATAAAACCGCTTTTTAAGAAAGACAACAGAGAAAATATGTCCTGTTACAGACCTATTGCTCTGGTACCAATATTTTCTAAAATTTACGAAAAAGTAATTAATAATCAAATAACTTCATATTTTGAAAAAAATAATTTACTAGTTGACAATCAAAAAGGCTTCAGGAAGAACAAGTCAATTGATATGGCCATATACGACTTTCTAGATAAAGTTAGCAGTCAAGTAGATAAGAAATTACCAGCTGTAGCACTTTACATGGACATGACAAAGGCTTTCGATCGCGTTGATCATAAAATACTCCTAAGTAAACTAAATGCATATGGAATTAGAGGAAACGTATTGAGTCTAATTGAATCCTACCTACATAACAGACGGCAAATGACAGTTATCAGTAGAGTCACTAAAGATAGTGAGGTAACTTATAGGTCTGGTCAGAGAACTGTTACTTACGGCGTACCACAAGGTAGTGTCCTTGGCCCGACTCTGTTTATTATTTACATAAATGACTTTCCAACATCATCAACATATCCAATGACCATGTTTGCAGACGACAGTACCTTACTATTTGATGGTGATGACTTAGAAACATTAGAAGCAGATATAAATGCTAACATTCAATCTGTTGTAAATTGGTTAAGACATAATAATTTAATCATAAACCTAGATAAGACGGCAATAATGAAATTTGAACAGCGAATGGGTCAATACAAAAATTTAATCGTACAATATCAAGGAAAAAGTATTAATGAAACAAATGTAACAAAATTTCTAGGACTAAGTATACAGAAAACATTGAAATGGGATGTTCATATAGATAAAGTGTGTAATAAGTTAAATAAATATTCCTATGCTCTTCACATGTTAAATAAAACTGCAAACCGAAAAACAGTGTTGACAGCATACCATGGTCTAGTAGCATCAACATTAAGATATGGAATAATTTTCTGGGGGAATGCAACCGGTAAAGAAATGGTATTCAAGTGTCAAAAAAGATGCATTAGGGCTATTTGTAATCTGCAGTCTACCGACAGCTGCTACACTTTCTTTAAAGACCTCAAAATTTTGACGGTCCCCTCATTGTACATCTATGAAACTGGTATGTTCGTCAAAAACAATTTTAATAATTTTGACCGAGTAACCAGTCAACGTCGTTGTGACCAGTTACACTTATTAAAATCTAGAACTGCACTGTACAGGAACAGTATCTTTGCAATGGCTCCAAAAATTTATAATAAACTGCCTAAATATATAAGAAACGAAAATAATATTAAACTTTTTAAACGAAAACTGACATTATTTTTAATTGACAAGACATATTATTCTATTGACTTATTTCTAAATGATAAATTTTGACATACTATTACGATTCTTATAGACTTGTTTAATTTAAATATATTAATAATGCTTGGTACCTGCCTAACTTAATAACTATTTGTACACCAATTTTATTGGTAGAACATAGAGATGCTATAAATGTATGTTAAACAACCATCTGTATAACCTGTGTTCACAAATAAATTGATTTGATTTGATTTGATTTGATTTGATTTAGACCCTGTCAATCCTAAAAGACAACATAAGTACTAAAACTACTAAAACCGAGCCTATTTTCGTAGTCAAAACCTACGTTATCCAAATCTAGAATACGATTGACGTTTTAATTTAATATCAAAGGCTATTCACTGTTCGGCCATTTTAAACTGTTGGGAGCATATCGTGATCTTGTTACGGCCACACAAAGCGCTGTCGAGTCGAGGAGTTGACAATCTAGGGGTACACCGCAAGGAGTAAGAAGTAGGAGTTTGCTATTAAAAATATAGGAGCTGTTTTGTTAAAGATATCTTGATATCTTCCTATATCATTGTGATAATATTAATTACAAATTATGGTTAGATTAAGATAAAAACAGGCAACAGGCTCACCTCCTATTATATGGGACTGATAACATGAATAGTGAAAGTGGCTGTTACTTTGTACAGTGGCGTGATGTTATGTGTTATTAAGAATTACAGGCTATATGCTACTACTGAGATTTTTTTTCAAACTCAGTAATAATTATATTCGATTACGATGTGTTACCATCTATATACATATCTTTCGGAACCGTAGTTTTTCTTGTTCTCAAATTAATTACGAGATGATCCAGTATAATTGTTTGGTATTTCATATTCCATAATGTCATTAATTTTAGAAGTATAACAATATAAATTACGATTACGCTTGCCCCTTATAACTTGAGACATAAGATACCAAATGCATAACAGAGCCAATACACATCTAACCTAAGTTACTTTTAACTAACTTGTTAATTTAACAAAATGTGTTACAATGTATTTACCTCTATAACTTGTTCATTATTCGGCATTACATAATTAACTATTTAAATAAGAAAAGTTCAGCAAGTTTTGAATGAATATATTAAAAGCAAAGTTTGTTTTAATTAATAAAATTTTCCAAATATGTTAAACAAAGAAAGACCTCTTTCGAAAATAAAATATTATTTAAAATTAAATTGACTTGTCTAGGTTAGTAGACTGTTTCGTATTCTATGTTTTCAAAACTTATTTATTAATTAATTGAATACTTTTGATTAATTTTTCAATTCAGATGCAGACTTTGTTAATCGCTGGAATAGATACGCAAAGAAGATCTAAAGGTCAGGCGAGGAAAGGTCTCTGATTTCTCACTTTGGCACGCAGGCAGCTGGACCTTTGTTATCATTCATAGTGGATACCTATACGCCGCGCGCGTCTCAAAGAGCCATCAGACCACCACAGGTGGGGCCCAACTGGGCCGATGCCGATTCGAAGTCGCGGAGAACCTAACGGGTTACCGGGTTCCAGCTTGACGTGCAGGAGAAAGAACGGGGTGGTTTTTAGTCAGTAAGAGTCTGACACTGAGGCGGGAGCAGTCATTCGATGATTTTCACCCCTTTGTAAGCTCTAATCTAAAAATAATCTTTAATTAAGAAATTCTAATTGAATTTTATTGTGACTTTTCAATTCCCAACAAAGTACGGAAAAAGATTTGTTGACAAACATCGTCGCTCCTAAAATCGTGATTCTGAATGTAAAAGAAACATTGTAGAAGTTATTTTCATTATCTATTTCTTCTTCTCCTTAAAAACAAACATACTTTTTACATTCCTTTTTTTTGGTTAGGAAACTGTGTTTGCAACTTAAATCCTACGGATTATCTAGTATTTCTGAAGCTCCAATCCTCGTATTCAATTCTCAAATTCCTAAACCTAAAAAGGCAACGCACTGGTTTATCATCAGGCGATCCGTATGCTCGTTTGCCGTGAAAAATTCTCCAGTTACATCCGAATCCAAATTCATGCTAACCAAAGTAATCGACAGTTGCCACGCACTTCAAAGAAACCCAACTTGTTAATACCATGTAATTTTTAAATCTATTATCTTAAAACGACCAGACCAAAATGATCCCTGAAAATTATGATAATGATCCTTCTAGAGTACCATGTGCAAATACACAGAGAAACTAACCAAGGTCTTTTTAAAGTGGTGCACAGAAATAGGAAATGTTGAAATACAGAGGAACGTCCTCGTAACTGGTAAGTTTTAAATATTTAAAATGGAAAACTACTCGATACATTTTACTATCTGGATACTGATCATAAAAAAAAACAACGGTCAAATGACCATAAAAGTCCTATAGTATATGAAACATCTCAAGCTAGAACGTCGATTGGCTAAATATTTTTTGATTTCAAAGTCTAACCTTCGAATTTATGCCAATATTAGTGTTTTATGAGTTCACCCTCTTTCTATTCCTCAGAGAGTAACAGGCGATGTAGCTTAAAATGTTTACAGCAGTTCTTTTCCAATTCAGGTTCCATATATTCGCTCAGCGGCAGCCCAGTCCCGCCTAATATTTTATGCAAAGACGGGGCCCGTCTACCGCTACCGTGACAGACTTCTGTTGTTTGCGCAGGAGAGATCAAAAAGGGAATTGGCTCTAAATCCTCAGTCCCGTGTCCTGAATAACAAACTAATTTATCTGCCGTTCGGCGTAAATTTTAATACAAATTTCGCGTGTCCCTAAAATTTTGCAGATGAAAATGATGTTTTTTTACTGGCTGTCATCTTTTTTCTTTTGTTTTTCCAAGAATTTTCCATTGAGCACCTGGTTTTGTATTTCTGGTTGATGAAACTACGGTGTTTTATGATCGCACTAAAGTTGTTGTGCCCCGTAAAATACATGTATATTTAGGAACAAATCTCGTTGCCATGTCGATATAATTTTGCCTTTCAAGGAAACTGTCCAATCGGATCTCCCTGATCAGATAATAATGTAATCTTAAGTTTCTGGATTCTGGGAGGTACAAGATATTGTCAGTAAATACCTAGAACGAGACATCAAACGCTTTACCTCAACTAATTCGTCTCTCATCATTGAAGATCGATCTTATAGAGGTAGCTTAGCCACGCACACAACGGCACCAATATACAGCTATAGATAAACAAGCATAGTTAGATTGTTATCTAACCACTAAATGCAGCGGTGTGCCGCCGCCTTGCGGTAACCTGTGATTTATACACCTCTAAACCAAAACTTATAGCCTTAATAATGCTTTAGGAGATAGAAAAAATAAATTGAATCTAGTTATAGAATTTCTATAGTTGGATTATCTTAATGGAGGGATTTGCTGAAACTACTTGGAATAACATTATTTGTTTGTTAAAAGAATGAATGGGTAGAATGGAAATAGAATTTGTCTATTCTTTGTTTATTTTCCGATATTAGAGTAATCTTTAAGCGATGCGGTCGACTAAAAGTTAATTATATGAATATCTGGCTTAACCCGTTGATATCCATCCCCTAATTCTCTAAACATTAGAAATAAGGTCTATAATGTAATGTAATATTAGTGGAAAGCGGTCACCGGTGACCGCTTGGGGATTTATGGGCTAAGTTAATTTTAAACAGTAAAATAATATAGAAGGTGTATGTACTATTTAAGGAGAAGATAATATTTTCGGTTTTATAAGCAAATAAATGTACAAATAGTTGAATGTTTCTTTTTTCTTTATTACTAAACAATAAGATTGAAAACCCATACAAATCTAGGGTAAACTTGACGTCAGTACCTGCACCAAATTCTACAAAACTTTCCACAACTGCTACGTAAGATCACCATAAGAATAATTTGAGAAACAAAAGGGCAAGGTAAGCGTCCCACTATCCCATATAAATCGAGTTTCCATCGGCTTTATTTGACAACGGATAAATTTATTGGGTGCTAAATGTGGCCCGCGACCTGAGAATAAATTATTGGCAAAACATGTGACGGGTGATCAAGATAGTTTTTGTTTTGAAAGTGGTTTGATTGTGTATTGTAACATTTTTATTTATAGAAACTAAATTTTCTATGTTAATATAGATTTTTTCAGCGTATTGGAAAGGAATTGAGTACAAACTCAATACGATAGTTTTAGGTTTTTCTGACACGGTAACAGAAACATAACACTGCCTTATGTCGCGGAGAACCTAACGGGTTACCGGGGCTCCGGCTCGACGTGCAGGAGAAGGAACGGGGTGGTTTTTAGTCAGTAAGAGTCTGACACTCCCTCGCTCCTCACCCAGACGGGAGCAGTCAATCGATGATTTTCTCCTCTTAAAAAAAAAACACTGCCTCATAAACAAATCTGCAGGTTTTTACTTGAATTAAGAATTGCCCAGAAATTAAATGGTCTCATTGTAACTAATAGTGATTACCAGATGTAGTCCTAACCAGATAATAACAAGATCAATGAACAAATTACACCTGACCCAATTAATCTTCGTACCCTTACATCATCGTGCTTACAAAAACGACCCAGAAACAAATTCATCATTTTCCAATACATAATGCACATGATAATCATAAAAAATGCAAACAGAAACCAAGAATCCCAAACCGAAACTCCATTACAGCTAAAATTTCGCGAACCACGCTAAATGCAAGCGGGCTTACGTTAAAAGGTCCTAATTGTCCCGTACGTAAGTAGGTAGGGGTGTGCCTATGTGAATAGAGTCTTGATGTAAATTCAATTTAATTATGCAGATAGCTCCCGTACTCGCAGCCCTGTTCGACAACATATGTCACACATGTTCGTTCCACGGCGTGTCAAAGTACGTTCATTCGGGTTAATGGAGATTTTCGTATGTTATTACTTTATGAATGTGAATTTCATTTTGGTGGAATGGAATGGAATTGAATGAAACAAAAATTTTGTTGGAATATTTTCTGTGATGGTTGCATGTGTTTTTGGGTGAGTTATTGTTGTTCTTGATTAGTGATTGGTTGTCTTCTATCAATATCGTTAAAAAAAAAAAATTACTTCACTTAAATCAATTTGTAAGTCACTGACATAAAATATTTATTCATCATTTTGATTAGGTGCATGATTTCTCTCTTAATTTCGAAATTTTCTTGGCATAATCTTAGTGTTTTTTTTATATTTGATGGGCCAACGTTTTAATCACTATCTCGCCTGGTAATAAGCGATGATGCGGCTCATAAGCAACTTATTCACTCGGGCCTTGAACCCATCCAGGTTATACCCTTCAGGAAGCTCAGACTCTGGTAGATAATTCCACATTCCAATTCTTTAAATTTTCTTCTCTACTACTTAGATAGATAGCATACAATGAGTTATAAATAATGTTGAGATAAACGAAAATTTTCATGACGAACCTGAAAAGTAACCTATACCACTCCACAAGCCATAACTAACAGACTAAAGTCTTCAACTCTATAGACTGTAAACTCAAAACAGTTTACTGCACAAAATATAAAAATTAAGTAAGAACTTTAAAACTAATAACTTCAGTTCCCTTTATAATGCGGGATAGTTAAAAATAAAAATCAACGTAGTGGGAACTGGATCGTGCGACGGTACCCTGAGAATGGCATTGCGCCAAAGAATTCCTTTATTGCTCCCTGGAATTTCCTTTGAAGGAATTCAATAACGCTAGAACGAATTAAAATATAATATTGTGTTAGTTTCCCTTACGATCTGAGAGTGCAAGAAAATCCTGGAGATGAAGTTAGTCGGGGAAGTTTTGAGGAAAATTTTAATGAAAGAAAATCTTTGGAGAACTTTGCTAAGATGGTTGAACCCGTTATGGTCGTTAGAATAGAAGGTGACAGAGTTTCAGATAAATTTAATAAGAAAGGACTAGTTCTTAGAACGATGACATAGAAATATTGGTTAATTTTATAGTCATTATGGTTCTTTACTTTTACAGATCTGTTTCAATTCAAATCGTTACCAAAGATACAACCATTCGATTTCATATGTTTGCAAAATTGTAAATAGTTTTGATACACGACTAAAGTTAAATGCCTCGTTGACCGAGTTCGCCGGGCAAGAGGGCTCGGGTTCGATTCCTGTGTCGAGCATAAGCGTTGCTGGTTTTTTTTAAGTCTCAGTAGTAGCACGGAATCTGAAATTGTGCACGGCATATGGTATTAGGCTCACCCCCTATTACATGGGGCTCACAACAAAAAAGTGACTACCCTTTCGGGGATAACAAGCTTGATGATATTTTTATTCACATAACATCACGCCTTTTATTCCCAAACGGGTAGGCAGAGGTGCACATTTCGGCACTTAATACCACTGTACAATGTAACGCCCACTTTTCTCTATTTATGTATATACCTCTATATACAAAAATAAAATTTTATGTATAAAATTAAATATATAAAAATAATTTTACAAAATATTTTTATATAATAAAATTAAGTTTTCTTCAGGTTTTCACTGTTACGGTCATGTATCTATCATAGTACATATCACAACATAGCTTCGCATTCTAGTCAGTGCTTGCATTAATTACTTCTAAAGATGCCATATATTAATGACGTATGTACCCGATGCTATTCGTAAATCAGAACTGCTTGCTGACAAAGCACTCGTAATATTAATAACCTTGATTGTACAGATGTCAACAGCCACACAATTATTTGTCTACAGAAATACTATTTATATAACATTACACCAAAGATATCAAATAATAATGGAACTAGATAGAAATTTAGTTTTTATAGCGAAGGCAAAGTTAAAGGTATAACATTAATACCGCGAAGGGCTTTTTTTTTAACGGGGGAAAATCATCGAATGACTGCTCCCGCCTGGGTGAGGCGGGAGTGAGTGTCAGACTTTTACTGACTAAAAACCACCCCGTTCCTTCTCCTGCACGTCGAACCGGAGCCCCGGTTACCCGTTAGGTTAACGGGTTGCCAGGGCTCCGGTTCAAAGTGTAGGAGTAGAAACGGGGTGGTTTTATAGTCAGTAAGAGTCTGACACTCCGCCAGGTGGGAGAAGTCATTGGATAACTTTCCCCCTTGAAAAAAAATACATTAAATTAATATTTTTTTTATTATTTTATCCATTAAGATTCTATTATGTTCTATTAATCTATTAATTTTATGTTAATGTAACATCACATAACATCACGCCTTTTATCCCCGAAGGGGTAGGCAGAGGTGCACATAGAAGTAACACCCACTTTTCACTATTTATGTTATGAGTCCCATGTAATAGGGGGTGAGCCTATTGCCATATACCGGACACATTTCCAGACTCCGTGCTACTACTGAGAATGTTTAAAAACCCAGTAATACTTTGCCCGACCCGGGAATCGAACCCGAGACCCCTTGCCCGGCAGTCGCACTTGCGACCACTCGGCCAACGAGACAGGCATGTTAATGTTATGATTTTATTATGTTAGATTCTATTGATGATAACGAGATGTCCATAGTCACTCAAGTAATGATGATTATCAAGTGAACTATAATTTCAGAAACCTTTCTCAGCCACTACAACCACAAAATTACTAATGAAAAATTTTATATCATATTTTCTCTACTTCTTCTCGAATACGGTTTTAAAAGCAAAGTCACCAAATAGAGTAGACACGCGACTAACATTGACGATTACCGATTTAGTAGCTTCTCGGAAGTTCAATGCTGTCTCTGATGGTAATGCTAAAGAAAACTCGAGAAGACAGGCGGCTACCGATTTCGATTAGTTTTAGGAAACTCGATGTAACAAAAATATTCAGTCGCTACAACATGTTCTTTGTACTAGCTCTATTGGAATGTAGGAAGTCATCGAAATGCGGCAGTTTCAAATAATGTCTTAAGCTTTGCCATAATATTGGCAGTCACATTGGAGATAAACGGAAGTTTTATTGAAGATTTCAATTTTTCCAGAAAAAGAAGAAATAGAAACTTCAATAGACTTTTATAAAACAGACTAGTCTACTGTGACACTTCTAGCTCTCTTTAACATCTTTGGACTTTCCTAGTGTCCTTTTTCCGATCTTTCGTATTTATTGTCACTCTGTAATACAAATATTGTCTTACATAAAAGTGTGTTTGTCAGCCTAAATTAACGATGTCCAGTGACTAGGCAGTATCTAGGACAGGTTATGTTATAACAGAAGCTTATAAAAACAATTATGTCGTACTCATTATTTCTAGTATAATAAGCAGTAGAAAGCGATGACATCGGCGCGACCGCGCATGCTGCTCATGAGGAAGAGCCCTTCTGTATGTACCTCGAAACTAGCAGAGGTTTTCTCAGTGTATTCATGTTTTTATCCCGCGATTTTTAATTAATTAAGTATATCTTACGATAGATATTATAAGAATATAGAAAACTGTTAGTCTGTTTACTTCGATTTATATGTGGAAGTTTGGCGCTATGCTCAACAAAGGTGGTTAATGTAGTGAAGATGATGTTCTGGTGCGTCATGTCATGACTGTTACTGAGGATAATAACGCTTTAGTTATAGTGTGAGTTTATTATGACCTTCAGACGTTTTTTCTATTTCGACATTTTACACAGAAATTGATTTGGAGCAGTTAGCAGACTTTGGCAAAATATAGATTTTTATTGATGACAGACCAAAACTCAAAGTTCCTTTAAAGAACGAATGTTCTTCCTTTAAGACAATCCTATATGAGTACTATCTCTTAGGTATGAAGGTATATATAAAAATACATAGGTGTACACAATCCAACACCTCGCTTCAAGTCACGTACCAAACTTCTTACAGTCCAGCCTGTTACGATTAATATTTTTGTACGAAAGTGGTATTATACATACATTTGTATAAATGCAGGTAGAAAAAGAAATTAATAGAAAAAATTAATGTTGAAATGTTTTATTTTTCATTGATAAATATCTACTTAGGTAGATTCTACACAAACTGTAATTTATATCATCGACTTGGTATACGCAATGAACTGAAAATTGCTGCAGTAACTTGAAAAACAGGTTAAGCTTGAATATTGAACATATTTATATTTAATTTTGACTTATTTATTTTGTTCAAGAAACAACAGACAAGAAATCATATTTTTGTCTTTAAAAAAAATCCAAAAATAACACAAAGGTCTCAAAATAACAAGAAGTTTCGCATACGATGATTTTAAGCAAAAATGATGGAACACACAAATATAATATAACAAGGAAACGTAAAACTCGCAAGTTATTAATAAATTTTACAAAACTTCGTTCCATTTCTGTTTCTAAGTTCCAAAGTAGACAGGTAAGCATGTCTTACGTAAGACGGAAGACAAGCACAGAAGTAATTAAGATTTTTAATGATTTTTATTTAATTAAGCCGTGTGAGTTTCGAATTTTTATGTTTGAACAAAGACGGGATGATGGGAGAGATAAAAGGTTTCCATGAATCATTTTTAATCACGGAAGGTATATAATTAAAAGTTTGGAACTGTGAACGTGATTCATTACAAAGTAGGGTGTGGAGGAAGATATAAACCAGGAGAGGCAAATGAAGAAGTTGTGCTGTGAGATTAATTTCACGGTGTGGTAGGAAAATGTGGTCTTGACTGCACGGTTGGTGCGGTGGCTGGGCAACCGGCTGCGGTGTAACGTGTCGCGGGTTCGATTCCCGCACGGAGCAACACTTTGTGTGATGCACAATTTGTTGTTTCGGGTCTGGGTGTCATTGTATATGTGAACTTGTATGTTTGTAAACACACTCACGATGCAGGAGAAAATCCCAAAATCCCCATTTTTGAAAAAAAAAATTATTTTTTTTAAATTTAAAAGAGGTCTTATGTCTAGTGAGTGCATATTAAGCCAGTTATTTATAGGGTTTGAGAGTCCCGCTGTAATTTATAGTGAGCCTATCAAGACTGTTATACTTATACGAAATACACATACATATATGACCCAATATTGAATGTAATCGAACCTAAAATTTTCTTTTTGCCAATGCATAGTGACTCCTGGACAGTGATTAGGATAAATCAATTAATTATGAACAAAAGCCAACAGGCTACGAAGTCAATGCACTGCAATTTACCGTATCTGAAGCAAATAAAGAAATAGATAGAGAAGAAACTATAAAAGCAATCTAAATACGAACAACTAACAAATTGAAGATCCTCCTGAATGTTAACAAGAAATAAAAAGTGAAATAAAACTAGCGAACAAGTGTTAAAACTCTTAAACCGTTTACGAGCAATGACGAGACGTAGAGCTAGTATAATTGCAATAAAAGCACTTTAACAGTTTCACTGCTACTAAAGTGTCACAATACCTAAAGATTCCATTAAACTTTGGCAATTTCTAACTTTTCCTATTAGGCTCACTGCACACATATCGCCCTTACACGTTACGGATACGTGTGTATGGTCGTTTATTGAAACTTCGTTTGTAGTTTTTTGTAGATTTATTACGAGTGTTTTGGGTTAATGTTTGCTGTTTGGGTTTTTATCATTGTTTCATTTAAAGAACATTAAAATTTTTGGTATTGCGGAAACATTTAAGACATGTTTTACTCAATTCAAAGATTTTCGCAAAAGGATGGAGCTTATGTAATAAATTTATGTAGGTACTTAAATGTGAACTTGTATGCTTATAAACGCACACACGACAAAGGAAATGACTAGTGTCTCAGTGTAGAAATGACTCTTGCTAATAAATTATATACATTCACCAAATATCTAAACTATTTTCATCTATAGTTTTGTTCCTATTATAATAGAACTTTTTATTCATCTACCTTCAGCTTCCATTTCAAAATTTCGTCTCAATCAAAAAACTTTAACAAAATCAAAGTCAAAATCATTTAATTCAATTAGACCAGAAAGGCAGTTTCGAAAGTCAACAAAAAAAAAAAAAATGCTAAAACAGACCAATACTCATCTAACGCAACTCCTTTGAAATAAACACAGTATGTTTCTAGAACAAGCCAACTCCAACTCAATACATTACGAGACGAAAAAAAACTAATGTTTGCCTCCTCACATAGCATCTGGTACAATGCAAACTTTAGGCAATTACATGTCTTTTTCTGATCGTTCTTGTACAAAAGTTAGAATGTAATACTGTGGCAGAAATAGGTTTATATTGCTATATTATTTTTCTACATCGTCTAGAGTGGCTGATACTGTGTTTTTGTCTTTACTGTTGTTGTTGGAATGTAGGCTATTGTTTGCTTGTGATGTTAATGTATCTGGTTTATCTAAGAGTGTGTTTTGTTTCTTAGGTATTAAAAATTAGTCGACACGGAGCCGCGTAAGGCTTAACGGGGCTCCGGCTCGAATTCCAGGAATAGGAAGGAACGGGGTAGTTTTTAACCAATCTGACACTCCCTTTCGCCACACCCGGGCAAGAGAAGTCATTGGATGATTTTCTGCTTTAAAAAAGCTGTTAAAAGGAGTCAATGATTACAATTTATTTTAATACGGACTTCATGTAGTCAATGCACAGGAATTTTGAAACTTATTCCCAATTTTCAATTAACACACATAACACATAACATCACGCCTTTTATCCCCGAAGGGGTAGGCAGAGGTGCACATAGAAGTAACACCCACTTTTCACTATTTATGTTATGAGTCCCATGTAATAGGGGGTGAGCCTATTGCCATATACCGGGCACATTTCCAGACTCCGTGCTACTACTGAGATTTTTTTTAAAAACCCAGTAATACTTTGCCCGACCCGGGAATCGAACCCGAGACCCCTTGCCCGGCAGTCGCACTTGCGACCACTCGGCCAACGAGGCAGATTTTCAATTAACTATTTTGTTAATCAAAGCGTCAATAAAAATAAACAAATCACATAACTTAGCAAACCAAATCCAATCGAGCAGTTATTAGAAACAAATCTCCTTGAAAAACGTATCATACCAAAAGTTTCTTGATTACTACCAAAGTCTACCTAAGTAAGTGGTGAATAAGGTTTCAAATTCGAAGAAACATTAATTTGAAAAGCTATGGAGTTTTCAGTTGTACCGTGGCAGCGAAATCTCTGTGATTCTCGAAACCTTATTATGGAGACATTTATTTAACTTATCTGATCAAGGGAGGGGATAAAATGCTCTCACTTTAGCTTCCAGGCATTAAAGGGATAAATTCGATTTTAAATATCGCTTTTACAATTTAGCAGTTAAGACATTTCCTTGTTATTTTATGATCACTTAAGTATTTATGAAGTGTATTTGTGTACAGAAAAACGGTGATAATATTAGATTATATTTTGTTTACGTTGAAGTAAATCATCGTGCCATATTAAAATTTGATTCCTTTATGATAACTAGTTCTTTCAGTTTTGCTTTTATCTCAGTTAATTCGTATTAATCTTTAGATAGTTATTTAATTACCCATCATGTTCTAACATAAAACGAAATCAATTTGAACACCCATTAAGCTGTTATTTAAAATTAAATATGCATTAGAAATAAATTGTACAAACAACCTCGCATGTCGGTTAAGAAAATAATTTAAAACTAAACTTGTATCCAGTAGCGTATAATAAAAACGTAAAACTAAAAACAGCAAAGCATAAAATGATTCAAGAAAATTTATTTCGGAGAATTAAAACGCTGACAGGTCTGAATATGCTGGAGAGAATTTGTGGAAACTAAGAATTTATATAGTAATACCTGAACCGGAGGAAAACACTAAGAAACTTTGGTGGTAGCATCATGAACAAAAGTTTATTATACTATCTGGATGCAAACCTTACCTGCCATTTATCTTTGTCGACGGAACTTCGAGGAAACTCGAGTGGAGTATTTAGGGGAGGAAATTAAAGACAAATTAAGTGAGTATCCTCTTTTTATTGGAACTACTTAATTGTGTTTTTGTGGAAGGTGAAACGTGTAAAGAGGTTAATGTGTTGTGATAAGAATGTTGCGAGGGAATACGACTGTAGGTACTAATCTGCTTAGGTGAGGCTAAGTAACTTGTTTGTATAGCCGTGATAAAAAGCCGAGCTATTTTGAGGCTTAATCTATCAGTTATTGGATTTATTTTATCACGTTCATCATATTATACAGGCGCTATTTTTGTAAGATGTGTCAGCATATTGTATCTTACAGATTTTCACGTCGTTATTCGTAGCTAAGTTATTTGATATTATTAATAAAGTCATAAAATAAAGAAAAGTCTGCCTCGTTGTCCGAGTGTTTGCAAGTGCGATTGCCGGGCAAGGGGTCTCGGGTTCGATTCCCGGGTCGGGCAAAGTATTTTAAAAAAATCTCAGTATTAGCACATATTCTGGAAATGCGCCCGTGACCGGTACATGGCAGTAGGCTCACCCCCTATTACATGGCACTTATAACATAAGTATTGAAAAGTGAGTGTTACTTCTGTGTGCACCCTTTTGGAGATAAAAGGCTTGGTCTTATTATAAAATGAAGAATATAATTTTAAAAAGTTCTATTGTACCAAAACATGCCAAATATCAACAATGTACACAAAACATCGAAATCAACGTAAACTCCAAGCTTAATGCCAATAAATAGATTTCCGAACATTCACCGCGGATATTAATTTAAATAGCAATCCCCGATAGCAGTGCGTATTAACGCAATACCGCCATGCATTTTACTAGCTTTAATTTAATCTGTAAGTACAATGCAGTTTGGTATTTCTGATTTGAAATCCTTATATTAATGTTCTAGTTTTGTTGCCAATATTCAGTAAGAATTCGGTATATACATAATGGAATCTCTAAATGCATTGTTCCAATAATGAAATGTTACTACCAAGTATTCAGTGAAACATTAATGCGTAGCGAATTTTGAAACAATGTTTGGAATTCTCTACAGCGTTTACGTTCCATGTAAATACATAAATGCAATATTTCCTTTATTAATCTTGTGGTTAGTAAAGAATTTATAATGCACGTTGAAATTACTCCTAAAGTTGCACTATCACAGCTAATGTGACAGAATTTATAATAGAAAGGTAATTCGCCGTTTACATGTACATTGTAGAGCATTCTCGCATACATTTGGAACTTTGTGGTCACCACGTTACGACCTGCCCCAACATGTTCTGAGTTGCCCTGTTAAATTTGTGACGCCTTTGTGGATGTGTGTACATCGTTGTAGTTTAAAATGTAGTATTCTGTTTGAGGTGTTCATCGTTGAAAGATTGCTAAAGGCTTTGTAGAAAAAAGTCTATAGTTTCTATCTAACCTACTATTCAGCATTTGCAAATATTATAAAAAAAAATTAATAGCATTATTCCTTACTCATTTTGATTCCATTATCAACATACAAATACATCTAGCATACAGTAGCTATGTTTCTGTGTTATGTCTAAGATAAATCATATTGTTTATCTTTACCCTATAAAAAACAGTTTCTAACAATCAACTAACAAATACTTAATAAGTGATAAGTGATAATATTATCATATTTTATGGCATTCGTGAGAATGACTCACCATATCATACAATTATGCAACTGAATGTAAAATGTAATTCTGTTAAACTTTCAAATGAAGTGACATTTATATTCGCTGCATCTATACGAAATGACGGTTCGTGTTACAGTACAATTCAGCTGGCTACCGATACGGTGAGACTTTCCGACTTTATATCGCCATATTAGACTGGCTCCGTTCAGGGCTGCTTGTTACGTGTTTAGTGTTGTATTTTAGAGTTATTTTCTTTTATTTCGGTGTTGATTTTTTAGACTAGTGATTCTTTATTTTGGTGCTTTTTGTTTATATATTCATCACATTCATTATGTTTGGCAATCTAAAAGTATACTGTGTATGTGCTATGAACGGAGTCTCTTTTTGGGGGGGGGTCCATAGTGGGACGGTCTAATCACAAACGATTTCTGCTTACAATTAGGAATGGTAAACGGAATCGGTCATCAAGTCTACCTACTATAATAAAATCAAATAGACTTACTTCTATCTTTTGATAGTCATATTTTTTAAATAGTAACGTTGGAATTTCTAGCTTCAAAGTACTTGTATCTTACCTTCGCTCGTACCTTAGAAAAGTTTATTTGATTACCTTTTCTTTTTTGGCCGACGGCAATAATATATTACGTCATAAAAGACTTCATTAGTCTTTGTTACTATGTACTAGAGTCCTTAAAACGTTTGTCTATAATACACATAAGTGTTTGATTTTATCCGAGCGTCTTTTCATGTAATCTCTCAAAAGAAAAAATGGAAGCACTTTCTTTTTCCATTTATGAGAAAGCTCCTTGTACTTAATATAAAAATCGCTTGAATATACACGGCGATTGTTGAGATAAAAATAGTAATATGTACTGAGAAACTTGTCGTGGTGGCCCGGGTATTTAAGAAGAGGTATTTTCTCATGAATGAGACGGCACTCTCACGGTTCGAAACCGTATTTGACTGCACAAAGTGCTGGAGTATCAACGGAGTGGTTTTTAGTCAGTAAGAGCCCGACACTTCCTCCCGCCTCGCCCAGGCGGAAGAAGTCATTCGGTGATATACCCACCCCCTTAAAAAATGACTATACTAAAGCTGGTATTAGCTTATGTATAGGAGTATATCAGGAAAGCCACAGGAATGTCCAAAACTGCCTGGAAGCTTGTTATTTACCAAATTACGTTCTTTGAATGATAGTGATAAAAGTCACGGATGCAAGAGTAAACTCATGACCAATTCAGTCATATTCCTAAGAATTTGATTTAGATTGGCGTCCTTGCCCATAAGTGTGGGAGAGCTATGCTTCAGCACGAATGGGCTCGCTCGATCGGAGTGATACCACGGCCTCACAAAAAACTGTCATGGAACAAAGCTGACGTTGTGTTTCGTCATGTGAGTGAGGTTACCAGAGGCCAAATTATCCTCCCCCCCCTGAATTCCTAACAATCCTCAAATTCCTAATCGACACTTACGTTACCGCACTTGTAACGCTTCTGGTGTTCCGGGTGTCCATCGGCGATGCTGATTACTTATCATCAGGTCATGCGTCAGGTCGTTTACTGGCTTATCCAATAAAAAAAATAAAGTTTCAGCATTCAATAGCATTAAAGCCTGCCGACCCTATTCTCTAACTCTGCTGCATTGTTTTGTGTTGTAAATATACAGCGGACGGCAAACAGCTAGCACTGATTCCTAATATTAACATAATCCTGTATTTTGTTGGAATTATTCATCGGCACTGCACTTGTAGCATAAACATCTGTTACTGGTTTCAGTTCTGCTTTGCTTTTAGTTTCGGATACTACATTATGGATTATGTCCAGTTTGGCTTTTTTCGTATATTGAATTCAAAGCTTAAAATAAAGTAGGCAAAGCCTTAGACTATCGATGTGAACTAAAAATATATTGCTAATGAATTGACTGTACGGTTAGTGCGGTGGCTGGGCAACTGGCTGCCGCGCAACGTGTTGCGAGTTCGATTTTTTCACGAATAAACTTTTTGTGTGAATCACAGATTGTTGTTCAAGGTCTGGGTGTTGTTATTATTTAGCAAACAAACAAGGGTTTCCGAGGTTTGTCATCTAAATATGACTCTTATTTTAATTAACAAATCACATTCGTATACTTATTAGAAGAAAACAGTGGACAAAATTCTTAAATAGAAAACATCAATACTTTGTCAACACTAAAGATTGAAGTACTAATCTCAACAGAGGTTAACGACGTAGAAAATATAAAAATGATACAAAAGATAACAAAGTCTCAGAAACGGATACATCGTTGTAATTTTAAAGTCAATGAAACGAGAGAAATTGCTACAGAAACCAATTACTTAGAGGAAGAACTGCAAACAAAAAGAAATAAAGGAATTGTTGAAATACAATGTCGGTTAATTTCTAACAAAGAGGTTTTTATGGTATTATTTGTTTATATTACGTATGATTTTATGTTTTTTGCTTACACCAGAACTAAGCTTTGTAATGAATGCCCATTCTTTCGTCGTATGAGAAATGACTCTGTCTAGCAGTGATACAGTAGGCTGACATCGTATTATGAAAAGCTTTGTTTACTGCGAAAATAGACTTTACTTTCAAAGATCAAGAAGAACGTATGGAAATTTCCTCAAAATATTCCTACCTAACAAATACTAAAAATATTGTTTGATTTCTAGAACGTTATGGATTGTTTTCATCGTACCTTAGGGTCGACAATCAAATAATGTTGTCATTTTTATAACGTCACACTTTAATTATTATGTTTTCGGCTTACTCACGTAACTGCTTGACGAAGAAATTAACTAGATTCAAATCATGCTAGAGGTTCATATTCATGAGCAGCATTCCGCGATCTGCGACGTGGCAACTGTCCCGCTGCTGCTACGGTTTTTTTTTTAAGGGGGATAAACAATGAATGACTGCTCCCGCCTGGGTGAGGCGGGAGGGAGTGTCAGACTCTTACACTCCCAGTAGATGTTTGAACAGTGAATGTTCGTCAAGTGTACGGAACGTTATTCTTTGTCTCTCACAAATTTAAATAAAAATTGTGCAAAAAGTTATTGTTAGTAAAATAAAATGTGATGGACGCGTAAATAATATAGTGAGCTATCTGAATGTGTAATTTAAATTGCGAAATCTTAATGTGAACCAAAGTTATTGCTAAAAAACTGTGAAAAAATCGGTTAAACCATTTAAAAAAGATCGTGTTCCTGACCTACGACAACCCGCGGACCGCTCGATACCCCCCGCACTACACATACCGCCGCCTACTAACTCCTGCACACGAATAACGTGTGACGGATGTGTTCAACAATTTCGAGCGAATTAGTAATGTCGCCGTAGCGTAGCGCTTTGCGTTATACCTGTAACACTTAAAGTGGATGGTTCGAACCCAACATCGACGAGTTCTCTTTTTGTGAATGTTTGTTACACTTTTAATTGAAACAGCATTTATAATATAACTCAATTGCAATGGAGCAAAGCCAGAGGGTAGATAATAATATCACCTATAGAAGACCACAACGAGCAAGTTCACTTTGTGATGACGTAATATCGGATGAATCGCTCCTTGATACGACAATGTTAAGTTTGCCAAACACCTCAATAAATGAAACACAAAATGACAAAGACGAAATTATTAAACGATTGTAACAGGAAATATTAAGTGCAAATAATGAAATCGAAAATTTAAATATAGAAAACACCGAATTGAAACGAGAATTAGACAAATGTAAACAAATAATAGAAATTTATAAAAAAGTCGGTATAACTGAGAACGCAATGACACCAAAATCAGGGAGGAAGAAACATCCAGTGAAAACATCGAGCACAAACAAAAGCGAATTAAAAATTATTGAACAGGGTAATCTTCAATCCAGAGAAATAATAGACTGTCTAAATAGGTGCTCGATTCCAAACACCCAGGACTCCAATGAATACAATAAGGAAAGTGATCAAAGAATTGGCTATGATCAACCACTACCCAAAAAAAAAGTTGTGGAAAAACCTAAAATATGTATGTTGAGCAGTAATAAAACTAACAAATTGTTGACTATCGCTGAATACACGTTTCAAGATCGGTATAACCTATGCCACTACCTAAAGCCCCATGGAAGTACCGAAGACCTTATTAACGGATTATATACAAAACTAAAGAACTATACCATGAGAGATTTCTGTGTAATATTTCTTGGAGAGGAGGACTTTAAAAGAACAAGCAACTATTACAATATAATTTTTCATCTCAGAAATAAATTAGAAACTGTGCAGCATACCAACATTATTATATGTTTGCCAACATATAAATACCCTTTTGACACTAGTTTATTCAACTGTCGAGTAGAGACATTTAATAATCTTCTTAACCTAGATATACTTACTCATGGACATGCATATATTTTAGACAGTAATCTCAATTTAAACTACGATTCTACTATGTTCAAAACTCATTATTCGGGTTCTTTAAATAATCATGGATTGCGTACTATTTTTAAAGATTTATTGGATCTAATAACCGACATTATATACAACATTGATATGGAATATAACCAGAATAAAGAACAAGCCGAGAATGCAACAAACAAAAATCTTTTTCGTAACTAACTATTTACATGTCATGCACCAAAACATTGCAGGTTTGTTGACAAAATCAAACATACTTACAGTTTGCCTTCAAGAGCTAATAGAAAAAAATATGCAGGTAGATGTTTTGTTTATTACGGAACACTTCATGATGGTAAATTATGAACATTATCTTAACATTCAAAATTATTGTCTGGCCACTTGCTTCTGCCGGGAACAGAGCAAGAGGGGTGGATCATGTATTCTAGTTAGGAACGGACTTCAATGGAAGGAATTGCCGAAAATAGCTATGATGTCGGTGACTGGTGTGTTCGAATGTTGCGCCATCGAGCTCACTAGTTATAGGATAGGGCTTGTTTGTATATACAGAGTGCCAAATCCTAAAAATTTCTACGAATGTTTGGAGAAACTAGAAATGATATTACGTTCTTTAGCACAAAAAGGCTACCAGAACATACTTCTAGCGGGAGATTTTAATATTGACATTTTAAAAAGAAATAATTACTCTATTGAATTTGAAAATTTGTTGTTGAATTACAATTTAAATCTTGCAATACATCAGCCGACTAGGCTGAAAAGTCAGACTTGCATTGACAACTTTGCGCATAACTTTAACAAGTCATGTACCGCGATGGTGCTGGAGCTGGCACTATCTGACCACACTGCACAGATACTTAAATGTCCTATTAAGCGACAATATACCTTAAATCAATTTCGTACACTAAAACGGGACTATAGCAGTGAACATATTGATAAATTTAAATCGTATTTAGGTAACTTGACATTTTTAGAAATTTACAGTGCTATAGACGCCAATGAAGCCTATAATGCATTTATTGACATATTTTCGTTTTTATATAAGCAGTGTTTTCCAAAAACGCTGATTTCTGTAAAATTATGTAGACAACAGAAATGGATATCTCGAGGCATAAAGAACTGTAGTAAAAAGAAACGCCAATTACTATGGCAGGCCCGATTAAAACCAACTCAAGAAAATAAGGACCGATTTAAGAAATATTCTAAGCTCTACAGAAAAATTATCCAACTAACTCAACTTGCGCAAAATAGTCACAAAATAAAGACATCAAAAAACAAGTAGAAAGCAACTTGGCAGATAATAAATCAAAATAAACAGAACATTCCAAAGAACTACATTAACACAATACACGAAAATGGGACAGAAATTACAGACCCTCAACACATCGCAAATTTGTTTAATAACTTCTTTATTGATAAGATTCTTCCAGACACTTATTGTAAGACCAAAGACACAAACAAAATTTTCAATAAAAAAGATTCGATGTTCATGGCTCCGTGTTTATCGCAGGATGTTTTAAAAATTATTTCAAAACTTAACAATACGCATAGCACTGGCCATGATGGTATACAAACAAAAATAATCAAAGCAGTAGCCAAAGAAATCTGTGTGCCGTTGGCTCATATAATTAACCTCAGCATTTTTAAAGGCACATTTCCTGAAGCATTAAAAAAGTCAGTAGTTAAACCGCTACACAAAAAATCTGATAAAGAGTTGAAAGAAAATTACAGACCAATTTCCTTGATATCAATATTTGCCAAAATTTTTGAATCGTATATATACACAGAACTAAATAAATATTTAGAAAAGTATGACATACTCTGCAATGAACAAAAGGGATTTCGAAAACATAAAACCATTAATATGGCTATCTATGACTTCTTATACATAGTTATGACAAATATAGATAGAAATAATCCAGTTTGTGCTATTTTTTGTGACATGACGCAGGCGTTTGATTACGTGCATCATGATACACTGTTAAAAAAGCTGGAAACTTACGGTATTCGAGGAAACATTTTACATCTGTTCCAGTCTTATTTATGTGATAGAATTCAGGTTACGGAAATCAATCGAATAAATAGTAAAACCAAAAGGGAAGAAATATTTGTATCTGACGAACGCACTGTCAAGTATGGCGTACCGCAGGGAAGTGTACTAGGACCTTCTCTCTTTACGTTGTATATAAACGACTTTCCCAGATCTATTAGTTATCCCATGACACTATTCGCAGATGATAGTACTATCACAATACCTTGCAGCAATAGAAATATGTATGAAAAAGATGTGAATGATACCTTAAATAAGTCAATAGAATGGCTAGATAGCAATAATTTGAAAATTAATATTAATAAAACAGTAATTATACATTTTAACCAACGGGCATTGACATTTCCTAAATTTGACATTGGATATAATAATAATACTATTAACGTTGTGAATACTACAAAGTTTCTAGGTTTAACGATTGACCGCAACTTAAATTGGAAGAATCATATTGAAATTACTTGTAAACGAATTAGTAGTAGTGCATTTGCTCTTTACAGGTTATCTTGGACTGTCAATGAGGATGCTCTGTTGACAGCTTATTATGGACTAACTGAATCCGTTTTAAGATACGGGGTCATTTTCTGGGGCAACGCGACTTAGAAAGATATAGTTTTTAAAGCTCAGAAACGATGTATAAGGTCTATGTTCGGATTGAGCGTCAGAGATTCGTGTAAGCCTTATTTCATACGTTATAAAATACTGACATTACCATCAATCTACATATTAGAGGTGGCTTTATTTGTCAAAAATAATCCTCATCTTTTCCCACGTATGGCTGAAATGTTTCCTCGAAATCGACGCGATAATAATAAACTTTGTTTACATTCGTCAAGGACGGCATTTATGCGCAAAAGTGTTATATGCATGGCTCCTATAATTTTTAACAAGATTCCACACAGTTGGAAAGAATTTAATGGTGAATTATTCAAAAAGAAAGTGAAATCATTTCTCGTTGGAAAGGCCTATTATAATGTCGACGATTTTCTAAAAGATATACTTGAATAATAAAAAAATTAATAAAATGCAATTGATTTATATAATTTTGACATAACAGATTTGAAATATTTATTTTTTATTGGTTTTTACTGGTTGACGTTATTGTATATTATACCTTTACTGTTGTATTTGTAACAGTGATAAGTAGACATCATTTTTTAATAATTATTATTCTATTGTTTTAAATGTAAAATGCTGGTTACTCTGACATATTATTATCAATATTCCATCAATGTCTAATATTGAATAAGGTTTCCACATTCGAAAGATGTCGGTTAGTTCGCAATCATTATGAGTGACTACTATATTTGCACGCCATTGTATACGGCAAACATGTCTCGAACTTTTTTCACTACTACCCGCTATCTTACATGCTATTGTTTATTGTATGTACACATGTGTTTGAGCAAATAAACATGATTTGATTTGATTTGATTTGATGTATTGGGCTCCATCTGTGGTGGTCTGATGGCTCTTTGAGGCTCTTTCCTCCCGCCCCATCAGACACAGGTACCTCCCGAAACTTCCATGTCCGGTGAGGACCTGCGTCAGGCGGTAGGTGAGGACGCTGTAGCGTCTCTCAAGCCACTCCTGTAAGAGGGGACTTACCGCTGCAATGGCAGCGAGCCCAGCCCTCGGTTGCGACAGTCGTTGCTGCCATTCCGCCATTAGATCGCGCCGGAGCCCATCCCGCCACGCACTTATCTGGCGTGGCAGCTGAGTTTCGCCCCGGCGACGTGCCTCCGCGCGCATGCTGTACACGCGCGCGAGCACCTTCGCCTCCAGATCCCACGGCGGTAATCCGGCAAGGAGGTTCGCCGACTCCCCAGAGATCGTGCGGTATCCGCGGATCATTCGGATCGCCATGACCCTCTGTGCCATGAGCAGTGTCCGAGCGGGACGCCGCAACAGGTTTGGCGCCCAAACAGGGGCGCCGTAGAGGGCCATGGACCGCACGACCCCGGCGTATAACCTCCGGCAGGAGGCGTTTGGCCCCCCGAGGTTGGGGAGGATGCGTTTGAACGCAGCCCCCGTCCTCTCAAACTTTGGAGCCAAACGTCGGAAGTGCTCAATGAAGTTCCAACGACTGTCGAGGACGAGTCCCAGGCACTTCATCGTCGTCTCGACGCCGATGGAAACTCCTCCCGCCGTTATTTGGGAACCACCCGGAGGTGGCGCGTTCCCGCGGCCATGAAAACACATGGCCTCGGACTTGTGGAGCGCCACCTCGAGTCCCAACTGCCGGATTCTCTCAACGACTGTGCTGCTACGGTTACAGTTACATGAGTAAGCCAAAAATATTACATTACATTACATTACATCCTCGACGGGGTAAGCAGAGGTGCACATTATGCCACTGTACAATGTAACACCCACTTTTCACTATATATGTAATGAGTCCCATGTAATGGGGGGGTGAACGACTTGCCATATACCGGACACAATTCCAAACACCGTGCTAGTAGTGAGAATTAAAAAAAACGAGTAATACTTTGTCGGACCCGGGAATCGAACCCGAGACCCCTTGCCCGGCAATCGCATTGGCGACAAGGCAGTCGCCAGTAAGCCGACAACATAATAATTAATTTAGCATATCTTACGAAAGTTGTAATATAAAGGTAAATTTTTGTTAAATTGCGGTACAAATTTAATTTCCGCATTAGTTTTGAGAAAGGGGAGGCTTATAATCAACCAATGGGCTATCACATACTGTCGATGACACTGATGTTGAGTTGTTGACTCACTTTTCTCCAGGTAAAATTACTAGTCCCATATAATAGAAAGAAGAAAGAAAGAAAAAACATTTATTCAGCACCAGGCACGATGTAGCATAAATAAAATATAAAAAAGACAATAAAGGTGTTACAGTAGAAGTAATAAAAACATTGAGTTGAAAAATTAAAACACAAGAATTAGAAGAGAGACGCTGACAACATGCCTATGCTAAAAGGGATATACAAAGTGAGCCTATTGCTACACCGGGCAGTATTTCACACTTCGTGCTACTGTTAGGAGAATCTTTCCAATAATACTTTTTTCTACCCGGAACCACATGCCAGACTACTCCACCAACAACTTCGTCTCTCTTTAATCTGCGCAATATTTTCAGCTTCGACACATTAGTGCTGTACCAATTAGTGTTGTGTCGTTAGCGTGTAATTTACTGTCACAATCAGATACCGTAGTACTCTGATGCTGTGGTATTACGTGTTGAGATTTTTTAAATAGATTTTTATAGGTATATATAGCTGCAAGTTTATAGACAGGTAAAACGTATTGAGCGTTAAGTAGAGTAAATAAAAGATGACTTTGATATGGTGATGTTTATAATTCAGTTACTAAAAGTATAAAGACCTTAATCAATGATAATAATTATGAAACTTGACATTATATATTTTTTATCATTACCTACTTGCTGTTAGTGGCGTGAACCACGAATACTTAAAGATACTTAGGCTCAAAACATTTCAGCCATCCTAGCATATAGAAAGAAAAATAGAAAAAAAAATTACACGCTAATAACAAATTACATATACAGATTATAGTGTTAGTTTATAAAAATACGGATGGGTACATAATTCTTCATGTGCCATGTCTGGTGAAATGGGACCAGTTCAGCATGAGTGAAACAGGGCCTTGCGCTGGTATTCTATTGGTCCCTTAAGTGACTTGCAGACGAACAAGCCAGCAATCGAACATCAATTAGAAATTGAAATAACTATGCTAAGTATGTCGAATTTAGGATTAACCTCAAGTTTAAGATTGACTGTATGTAGAATAATTGATCGCTATGCAGGAAGACTTAATAACAAGATTTTGCATCCAATTTCCTGTTCAAGCGAACCCTTTTAGTACCTCTATAATCCGATTCTCAAGATTCTCAGTAAAATTTCCGCATTTCGGTAATAAGCAGATTTTATCAAGGCCATAACATACAAACAGAACTTTTTACATGTGCAGCCATTTGAATTTAAACTTGGAATATAATACGAAGAGTTTTACATCAAAGAGTTTCAATTGCCTTTGTGATACGTAATAAGTTCCGAAGAGGGGGTAAATCTTGCGAGCCAGTGATTAAGGATTGTGCTTAGTTGTTACAATAAATGTGGTAGCAGAGCCTTATGGCTTTTCTCAGTGTTAGGTAACAAATTATAATTGTCTTTTAATACTGAATAATAAGTCATTGACTGCCTCGTTGGCCGAGTGGTCGCAAGTGCGACTGCCGGGCAAGGGGTCTCGGGTTCGACTCCCGGGTCGGGCAAAGTATAACTGGGTTTTAAAAAAATCTCAGTAGTAGCAGCACAGGGTCTGGAATTGTGGCCGGTATATGGCAATAGGCTCTCCCTCTATTACATCGGACTCATAACATAAATAGTGAAAAGTGGGTGTTACATTGTATAGTGGCATAATGTGCACCTCTGCCTACCCGGGGATAAAAGGCGTGATGTTATGTTATGTTAATTAGTCATTGTTTGGTTACTAACTTGTCTGATGATAAGCGATGATGTAGGCGATGATGAACCACACCTATAAGTAACATATTCACTCGAGACTTCATTCCGTCTAAATTGATGATAGAGACGTTATAAATGGTAGTCATAACTGTTAAAAGTGAGGATATCTCGGTACAGTCCGACTGTACAGTTAGAACTGCACAGTTAAATCGTAGGTCCAAATAGCCTACACATTTTACAGATTAACTGTCTTGCAATGCATCTAAATGCAGTAACATTGTTGTTAGCAATAAAGATATTTATCTAATATATAATACATAACTAATGTTGTTAGTAATGTATTATCGATTATAACAATCATGTCTTCCCTCTTTAATATTTTATTACCTTAACTTCGTTATTTCCTTTATACTTTCTTTTCCATAATTTTGCACCTACTGCTTTAATTTTCTGCACCACCTAATGGTCGACTGTTAGAAAATGCCTACGGCATTAAGTCCGCCGATTTCACTACATGTGCAATAAAGTTTAATAAATAAAAAAATATTTGGATTCAATTTTTTACAATTAAATCGTAGGTGCATACAGCTTACACCCTTTACAGTTTAACTGTACAGTCCGGTTGTACAGTTTTACTTTTGACTATCGTAAGTTGTGTAGCGGCCATTGCAATATAATCCTCAGACGTATATGTATAAATATAATGTATGTATGATAGCGCGTTAATTAATTACGATTAAATAATTTTAGATTTTTAAATTTAAGTATCGAAATTTACCCACAATTATTTTTATTAATATGTGTTTATTATTAATTTAGTTAAAACGTTGTAATTTAAATTAAAATAGCATTAAAGATTGTAACATTAAAATAACAACACATACAACTTGCATTATAATAATATTTGCACTTGTTTACAACCTTACGTCACTTACCTTACGTAGGTAGGTAAAGTGGGGAGAGTGGGAACTGTTTATAAAGCAAGCAAGTTGTACGAGTTGGACCATTCTCGTATCGAACACGAACGTGTAAAGATCAAATAAAATATTTATAAAAACAATGAGTTATCGTTTTAATGGAGCCTTGTGAAGTACGCAAACCACCTCACTTGCGAGAAGACCCCATTTGGAGTCACCACCTTAATTTGATAGTTCAGCTCTTACATGTATGTACACAAATAAATAGCTTTCCAAAAGGCATGGGGATTACGAAACATGTTATGCAAAGATAACAAAGAGTTTACATTAACTTTGATATCTTAATTAAAATCAGTGAAATACTCAAACACCCGTTTTATTAAATCTAAGCTAATGTTTTTGCTGAACAATTACCACTTAAGATTCCTTTACATTCTTAGAGACAGTTTATATTGTTTTACAAATTAATATTTACATACATTATTTTTATTTTTTTTACTGGGATTTTAAAAATAAAATCCTCAGTAGAAGCACAGAATCTGGAATTGTGCCCAGTAAGTATATGGCAATAGGCTCACCTCATAGATGACTCATAACATAGATAGTGAAAAGTGGGTGTCACATTGTACAGTGGCATTAAGTGACGTAATGTGCTTGCAACTCTGCCTACCCCTTTGGGGAAAAAGGGCGTGATTTTATGTTATGTTATTTACATACATACGTGCTTGATTTTAGACTATGTCTATATCCTCAGTGTTATGTACCTACTAAATGTCAGTGACTGACTACTGACATATGTGACATTTGTTCTATCCATGTTGTTTTAAAATACATGGATGATATGTATATATCATAAAAGATGGATGAAATATTCCACCATAACCATTTATCAAGACAATCACATTTTTTTTCATTTATTCTAGACTAGACTGAGTGCTGTACTGTGTAATAAACATTGAGAAAATCAAAACTCTCAATATTGTTACAGACTAGCTTCTGCCAGCGACTTCGTACGCGTGACAATGGGAAACGGGTTTCATTTTTATAGAGGTATATGTATAGACTAGCTAGTACCGAGTGGTTGTACCCGCCCTGCTTAGACCTGGTAATCTTAGCATGATGTTTTATAGCCTAATAGCCTTCGTCGGTAAATAGACTGTTCAACACAGAGAGAATTTATCAAATCGAAACAGCACTTCCTGAGATTACCGCGTTCAAAAAAAACAAACAAACTGTTCAGCTTTATAGAGGTAATAATAAGTATAAGGTTTTAAACACAGAAATATTAAATATATCTATGGTTTTAAATACAGAAATATTAAATATATCTATGGTTTTAAACACAGAAATATTAAATATATCTATGGTTTTAAACACAGAAATATTAAATATATCTATGGTTTTAAACACAGAAATATTAAATATATCTATGGTTTTAAACACAGACATATTAAATATATCTATGGTTTTAAACACAGAAATATTAAATATATCTATGGTTTTAAACCTCTTATCACAGCAATGGTAATCACTTTTGCTTCTACTCATCATAGTAGCCTTTTTCTTCTTGTTTATGGGGGAAACCTTCAAAAGGCTCCTAGCTTTTTGGGGAAAAAGACTAGGGAGTGTGGGCACCGGGTCCTCTTAGTAGATCAACCCCGGAACCCCCACAGTGCAACGCCTGTTACGACACCTCCCTATGGAGACTCATGTGTCTCTCCTAGAGCCTCTCTGTGCAGTACACGGCGGCACGTGACCGCTATGCTACCGTCATCCTTGAGGTCATTTGGTGGGCGCCTAGATCATCATAGTAGCCTATTGACAAAATATGTAGTTCACTAACTCTTCCACATCTTGTCAAAATGATGTTTTCAATTATCACCAAATACTGAAAGCAAATAAAACCGATCTTGAATAATTTTTCCTGACATTAATCAGACTAATTGATGAATCATTATCATCATTTTGAAGTATCAGACTTCAGGAGAGGTTAAGCCTTCCCTCGCACTCATCAATCGATGTCCGACCTCATCAATTTAGCAGCAACATCCTGGGTTGGTTTCCCGTATAAGTAACAAATTATTGTATAATTAACAGGTAGTTGTTTCTTGATCGATGACTTTGTGGGTTTAGAATGATGGAAGCAAAGCTGTGTTGCGTTTCTTATTTCGACATTTTAGTAAAGCCAAATATTGTACATGACATACATAATGTCACGCCTCTTATCCCCGAAGGGGTAGGCAGAGGTGCAAGCACATTACGTCACTTAATGCCACTGTACAATATGACACCCACATTTCACTATTTATGTTATGAGTCCCATGTAATAGGGGGTGAGCCTATTGCCATATACCATATACCGCAATTCCAGACTCCGTGCTACTACTACGATTTTTTTTAAAAACCCAGTAGTACTTTGCCCGACCCGGTAATCGAACCAGAGACCCCTTGCCGTAGTCACAGCAAAATATTGTATCAAAACAAATAAATTTGTTACGCGCCGTTTACACACGCAACTGATCAACCGCGTACGGTGGAGGCCTAAAACTCGTGAACAACATTTGAAGAAACAAAAGTAGTCGTGGTTTAAACATAAATTTGTTTTTATTTAGTTTTAAGAGCAAAGATTTTAACTCACAATTTTTTTTTTATAGCTGAAGCAGGTAAATGAGCAGACGGATCACCTGATGGTAAGCAATCGGCGCCGCCCATGGACATCCGAAACACCAAGGCGTTACAAGAGCGTTACCGTACCGGCCTTTTGGGAATTGGCAATTTGAGGATTGTGGAGGATTCGCGCATTCGGGAGACTAGGAAGGGGGGCAATTGGGCCTCCGGTAACCTCACTCACACGACGAAACACAACGCAAGCGTTGTTTCGCGTCGGTTTCCTGTGAGGCCGTGGTATCACTCCGGTCGAGCCGGCCCATTCATGCCGAAGCATGGCTCACCCGCACTTAAATAAATAAATCAGCTTTACAAAAAATGCATGGTCATGTTATACAAACCCAGAATCGCAACTAAGAACTATTCAGCATCAAACAATATGTAACCAATCAGTGTTAAATGAACAACTCGACATATACAAAAGTTGTGGCATAGTCTAGTTGTACACAATACAGGCATAGTTCCCTTGATTGCACAAAGAACACAAACACCTGAAACTGTTCTCGTTTGCATTGGATAGCTGTCTGTTAACTTGATGTAACATAGGATTACCGTGGCGTTGTTTGTTAGTTATATTTTTGGACATTTGCGAAACAATGCCACTGTGTTGGACAATGGAGATGTTGTTTTATTGAAATCTACACTTGACATTTCGTATTTTTATAATGCTAGTAGTTGTTTGTTGTGATAGTATATTTAATATTAAAGGAGGCATATATATTCTATATTTTTAAGTACTATCTATCATTTACAAGTTAAATACGATGTGGGCAGCGGAGGTGATTCAAATAACGCAACCAATTAAGATCCTGAATGAAGCAGGCAGAGGTACACATTATGCCACTGTACAATGTAACACCCACTTTTCACTATTTATGTTATGAGTCCCATGTAATAGGAGGTGAGCCTATTGCCATAAAGGTTACAATGATAGATTAAAACTAAGTACTGAAAATTAGCGTCCTAACGTTCCAACGTTAGGCGACAAAAGGCGTCTTGAGAAGGCGGCGAACAGTTTTTATAAATTAATCAAATCGTTTTGCACAATCCCGAAGAATGACAATTGTCAATTGTATTGTGTTCCTGGTATCTGAAGGTTACCTCGGAAATAACAAGTTAGATGATTCAATAAAATATTATTGAAATACTTAGTAAATTAACAGGGAACTGGGTAATATTAACATAACATAACATAACATAACATAACATCATGCCTTTTATTCCCGAAGGGGTAGGCAGAGGTGCACATTATATCACTGTACAATGTAACACCCTCTTTTCACTAATTATGTTATGAGTCCCATGTAATAGGGGGTGAGCCTATTGCCGTATACCAGGCACAATACAAAGTCCGTGCTAATACTGAGATTTTTTTAAAAACTCTGTATTTATGCCTGACCCGGGAGTTGCACTTGCGACCACTCGGCCAACGAGGCAATGAGGTAATATTGAATTCTTAATAATGTTTTTATAATAACTATCGTGAGACTTACTTACGTAAATATACTGAGAAAATCTCTACTAGTTTCGAGTCACAAAGGGGCTCTTCCTTAAGAGCGGCGTACGCAGTCGCAGCCTACTGGCTCGTGCTTTATTTTGTAATCTGGCTTTTTACACCAAATAAACATTTTATTTATTTATTATTATTGTTTATTATTATTTGCCAAGTTTGAAACTATGTCCAGTATATTATGGTAGTAGGCTGAACTACTATTGCATGAGACTTATAACATAACTGGTGCAAGCGGGTGTAATATCTCCTATTTTATCAATCGGGCATTGGCAGGCACAAAGCTACGTGGTCAGTTCCTGAGCCATTACACAAACCAATATAGACATTTCCCAAACATTTGAACATCTACAGAGCTAGACAAGGACGAAAGAGAACAAATAAAAGAGACGGCTAAATGAAGAACATAATCTATTTTATCGAATAGTGCCTTGCAGTGTAAACAGCCATTAAGGAACTAGCCAGTGTGGTCCTACTTCCAGCGTTTTTATAATATAACTCGACTATATGAAAATATTAAAAGAATTCATAACACATTCTACATATTTAACATAAATACCTACTTTATGTGTTATTCTTATGTACGCGTTCCGCGTGCGCCTGTACAAGTCATTAGACCATAGATGGTCGTATAGGGCCTATAGGTAGTCCTATAAGACTGATGCCGATACAGAGCCGCGGAAGACTTAACGGGTTGCCGAGACTCCGGCGCGAAGTGCAGGAGTAGGTACGGGGTGGTTTTTAGTAAATAAGAATCTGATCCCCTCTCGCCTCATCCGGGCAAGAGACGGCAGAGAATGAATGATTTTACCCATCAAAAAAAAATGTTGTCATACATCGCGATCGGGTTCAATTTCTTTTTTTACACATACTAATAACGTACAATTTAAATTGACTGTTACGAATGTGAATACAATAATCAAGACAGAACAAAACTCAATCTGACAACAGAACTAGACCAATCTTGATTCAATTTATCAACAAACAATTGTTCATTTCGGTTACAATAGAGTGTAATAAACTAGAGTTATAAAATCTTTAAGAAAATAGTGAAGAAACAAGTTAGAATAGCACTGGTTAGAATCAGAATTATAGGATTTTTAGAACAGGTGTATTAATCTTGCACAATGTACCACTTTTCACTATTTATGTTATGAGTCCCATGTACTAGAGGGTGAGCCTATTGCCATATACTGATAACACTACTCACAGGGCAGTGAGTAACTCTGTTTAAATATCCCCGCTGTCACTCGGGCCCCACCCCCCGAGCGTGTCCAAGACAAATTCCCTAACACGCCTAATTGTACTAACATTTACTTCCGTAATCACGTACAAGAATGGACGAAGCTATAAATAAACTAGAAACCAACCAATCGCCTTTCAGGAAATATGCTCTAATAAATAACACAATGATTATTTTTATCGTCGGGGTAATATTGCCTAAGTAAATATTGGAAGGTAGAAATGGTCGAAAATAGGCGATATGGGCCACATTACGTGACTGTGTGTTTAGGTTATCTAATAGGCTTTTGTGAATTATGTGTGGTGAGTTTGATAGTGAAGTAATAAGCTAGTTACTCCGGATTAGATGTTATAGGCATGGTTATAAAACCACTAGTTTTAGTGAATGTATGTTTTTTGCGTTTTTACGTTTTGCGTAAAATGAAGGTAAGGAGGTTGTCTTCCTTAAAATATATATGAAAGTTTTATGATAGCTTTGGTTCTGTCTACTAGTGGACATTGTCGTAAATGTATATGGGATAACCAGGTCTGATAGATTGATATATTTTATGACGTAGAAGTGAAGTTATTTTTGAGGTACTAAATTGTGACTGAGTAGGTTTTACGTGAAACCATAATATTAGATTTATGTCTATGTATAGAGGTATATATTTTCGTAACATTTTTAAGGAAGGTCAGAATTATATACTAGCCTCTCTTAAACTCAAGAAATTGAAAGATAACGATTTGCAAACAAATAAAATTGAAGGTACAAATAACAAAACAAAAACAAAACAAATATATATTTATTTCCATTTTGTTCACATATATGTACTTAATCTAAGCTTATTATTTAACTATTCTAGGTAGGTTACAATACAATGCCTGTATAGAATTAAATCTGTACCACAGGCTTTGTGGTCGCGTGCATTATACATTAGGATAATATAACTAAGCCTTAACAATATTATTTTTTACAGTCACCAAATATTACAAAACCTAAATATGTAGAGGTATGTATACATAAGTTAGGAAACACTAACCTTATACTTGCATTTATTAAAATAATTATTATCTATTTATATCTATATATTATTTATTTCATGACAATTAACAAATCCTCGCTTTTTTCATAACTTAATGATAGTAGATACTGAGAAATGCGCTGTTTTGGTCTGGTGTAATTTACATCGTAAACCAAGGTTTCTTTATTAATTTTATTGTACAGATATGGCCCTAAAAATGCAAAAAATCTATGTGTAAATACGTACTTTGATTCATAGCTAGCAGTACAGACAATATCTTTCCGTCTCTTGGTGTTAGTGAGGTTAGCGTCATATGTAAGTGTAGCATGCTGTTTTAGTACAGTGAATAGTATGAATAATTGTCGCACTGTCAGCACTTTACTAGACTCATACAGTAAGCCTGTGGGGTATCGGTACGGTCTGTGCGTGGCGACTTTCAAGATGGCTCTTTGCGCTCGTTCGATTGGAAGTATCAATGTTTTTCCACTTCCGCCCCAAGAGGTAATGCAGTATTGGATTATCGATTGACACAGGGCTTTATAAATTTGAATAATTAACTTGTGATCACCAATAAACCGCATTTTTTTAAAAACAAATATCAATTTCCGAACTCTAGATGTTAATGCAGCGATATGTTGTTTAAAGGAAAGGGTTTCATCTAGAATAACTCTTAGATACTTAATGTTATCTGTTATTACAATTTCCGGACAGGTACAAGCGTTAGTCACGATTGAGCATTCTGGTTTATGCGCATACAAGTGAAATTCATTACGTGCTAGAGGTTTACGCTTATTAAATTTTATAAATTTTGTCTTATCAGTATTTATTGTTAGTAGATATATTTTAAGCCAATTATTTACGACATCAAACCCTTGCTGTGCACAGCTTTGAACTTCTGTAAGAGAACCTGCTGAAAACAGCAGAGCAGTGTCATCCGCATATGATACAATAGTGCCACACTGTAGTTTGAGGTTACATAGGTCATTTATGTATACCAGAAATAGGGTTCCTCCGAGTACGCTCCCTTGTGGAATTCCATATAGCGGTAGCAGTAATTCGGAACTAATGACGTCGCCTATTTTTACACATTGCCGTCTATCCCGCAAGTAGTCTCTAAAAAGTTCCAACTGTGTCCCTCTTATTCCCAACCCCTCCAGTTTGTCTAGTAGCAATGGGATAGATACCGTATCAAAGGCTTTTGCTAAATCAAGGAAAATTCCCATTACTTGCTTACTTTGTCCAAGCTCTCCTGATACATAGTCAGTTAATGTATGTACTGCATCAGCTGTCGATAATTTGGCTCTAAAGCCGAATTGCTTGTTAGATATAAGGGAGTTATTTTCGAGATACGTGACTAGTCTATTATTTATAATTTTCTCAAGAACTTTAGAGATTGACGGCAATATAGAAATAGGCCGATAATTATTTACTAAGTCCTTTGTACCAGATTTTTGGATAGGGATTACTACTGCTTTCTTGAGGCATTTAGGAAATGTACCACTAGAAAAGCAAATTTTAAAAATATAAGTTAGTGGCGGTATTAGTATGTTCCTAAAGGTTTTTAGTATATTAGTGCTGATATTATCCCACCCTGTCACAGGACTATTTTTTAAAGATATAATAATTCGTTCTACTTCACTTTCGTCCGGTTCTAGTAAAACAAAAGACTTTCCACTACCAATACATGACCGCGGAGTTGGTATCGTAGTATTGAGGTCATTATAACACTGTCTTTGAATGTTTTCCGCTAGCCTCACACCAGTATTAGCAAAGAAACTATTTGCGTTGTTAGCTGATGATAACGGGGTTTGATCCGTTTGCAATAAACCAGTGTCACAATTATTTTGCTTCGTCATGAATGTGACTGACTGTTAGTGAATAGGAACGCAACTAAAATATATATTTCTTGTCTGTGGCGCCGCTATTGTCACTCCGTTTGTCTCTGTCTTTATAAAAGCTCCGGTTATCGTGTTCTCTAAATAAAACTTGTAATAGTTAAAAATACTCTTTAATTATTTACCACAACCACGATTCATATTCCTTTATGGTAGCAGAGCGTGGTTCCGAAGTGGTACAGTTGGAATTTTGGAAATATCGAGAGAGTGAAATAACTTCAATCCGAAAAATTGACGGTACAATTTTGAATTTGAGGTTAAGAAAATTTACAATCACAGTTTGTAAATTGCATATATTTGGTGAAACCCAGCAAGATGAGTCCAAATAATATGTTCAATTTGAAGAAATTGATCGGAAGGGAAAATTTTGCAACCTGGAAGTTCAGCATGAAGACGTACTTGGAACACGAAGATTTATGGTGTTGTGTTGAGCGCCCCGATGATAAATATGTAGATGCAAGTAAAGACGTAAAGGCGAAGGCAAAGCTGATATTGTTGTTGGACCCACAGAATTACGTACATGTTCAGGAATGCAAAACTGCGAAAGAAGTATGGGAAAATTTACAAAGGGCTTTTGATGACAACGGTTTAACCAGAAGGGTAGGTCTACTTAAGGATCTGATAAATACTACACTGGAGTCAAGTAATAGTGTTGAAGACTACGTTAGCAAAATTATGAACACTGCACATAAACTGCGCAACATTGGATTTGATGTTAATGATGAGTGGCTTGGCACATTGATGTTGGCTGGCCTACCAGAGGAGTACAAGCCTATGATAATGGGGCTTGAGAGTTCTGGTATCCAAATCAGTGCTGATTCTGTAAAAACTAAACTCATACAAGAGATTAACACATCAAAGTCAACCGCTTTCTACACAAACACTAAGAGAATAGGAAATAATGCGCAGCCAGTGAAATCAAAGGGACCCAGATGTTATAACTGTAATAAGAGTGGTCATTTTGCCAAATATTGTAAACTGCCAAAGAAACAATCAGCAAGCAAAGAGAGCTCCAGCTTTGTAGCAGCTTTTTCAGCTACCCTCAAAGAAAACATTAGTGACCATAAATGGTTCCTAGACTCCGTTGCATCCATGCATATGACTAGTAGAAAAGATTGGATGTACAATGTCACTGAGCCATCTGTAAACAATATCACTGTAGCAAACAAGGAGCCATTAACCGTGAAGGGAGTCGGTTGTGTAGACATACATATAAGTCAAGGTAAAGTGATTCAAGTTAAAAATGTACTGTATGTACCTGGTCTAGCTGCCAATCTACTTTCAGTTAGTACTATTGTCAAAAATGGACATAAGGTTATTTTTAACAAAAGGGGTTGTGAAATTCAAGATGGAAAAGACGAGGTGGTATGCACTGCAACATTGAGCAACAAGTTATATTATGGATACCAGTAAAGAAGTAGCACATTTAACCTCAAGTTCCCATAATTGTAATAACACTTACCTGTGGCACCTGCGAATGGGCCATTTGAATATTTCAGATGTGAAGAAGCTGCCCAGCTGCACTGATGGTGTGACTCTGACTCCGGAAGAATATAATGTCACATGTACCTATTGTATGGAAGGTAAGCAAGCAAGGACACCATTCAAAAATGTGGGTACTAGAGCGATGAGACCTCTGGAACTGATACATTCGGATCTGTGTGGCCCCATGGAACATTTATCATTTGGAGGTATGAAATACTTTATTACCTACATTGATGACTACACACGAATGGTTTATGTATATTTTCTGAAAGATAAGTTAAACATTTTAGAAACATTTAAAGATTTCAAACTGAAAGTAGAGAATGAATTGAATCATAAGATAACAAAGCTTCGAACAGATAATGGTAAAGAATACTGTAACAATAACTTTGAAAAGTTCTTATCTAATCATGGTATAATTCATCAGACCTCTACTCCGTACTCTCCCCAGCAAAACGGCATGGCTGAGAGAATGAACAGGACTTTGGTGGAACGAGCACGGTGCATGTTATTCTATGCCAACCTGAAGAAGAACTACTGGGCTGAAGCTGTGGCAACTGCTGCTTATGTAATAAACCGTTCCCCGACAAAATCATTACAAGGTAAAACTCCATATGAAATGTGGAAAGGTAAGAAACCTAATTTATCACACATGAAAATATTTGGCTCTGAAGCTATGGTCTATGTACCTAAAGAAAAACGCCAAAAGTGGGATAAGAAATCTGTAAAAATGATACTTGTGGGCTATTGTGAAAACACAAAAGGATATCGTTTTATGGATCCTAAGACACACAAAGTTGTCAAAAGTAGAGATGTTTCTTTTATTGAAAATTATAATGAAGATGTCAGTGTACCAGTTGATTGTGAAACTTATATTCCAGCAAAGGACAGTCAATCAGCAACTGCAAGTTCTGGCTCCGGCTCCGGTTCCGGCTCACTAGAAAATGCAAACTCAGGCAGTGAGAGAAACAAAATACACACTCGGGAGTTGTCATCCACATCTGCACCTGTGATGTCCAGCAGAGACACAGACACACAAGGTAATAGTGAAGACTCAAGTGAGTATGACACTGACACAGGAGAACTTGATGAAACTTACCATCCTCCATACCCAATAAGACAGGATTACAATAGTAATGTAACATTGAGGTCAACACGGTCACAGGCTAAACAAAATACAGTACAAAATAGTAAGATGGGCTTATTGTGTTTGTTTACTGATTCGACTGACCCACAGACTGTTGAGCAAGCACTTGCATCACCACAAGCTACAGAATGGAAGAGGGCAATGGACGAGGAGTATACTTCCCTAATGAAAAATAAAACATGGATATTGACGGATCTCCCTCCAGGTAAAAAGGCTCTCCCTAATAAGTGGGTGTTTAAGATAAAAACAGACCAAAGTGGGAATGTTCAGAGATACAAGGCAAGGCTTGTGATAAAGGGATATGCACAAAGATGGGGCACGGATTATGAAGAAATATACTCACCAGTTGTCAGATACACAACTATCCGCTACCTATTTGCCCTAGCAGCCAGGTATGGATTGGGAATTGATCAAATGGATGCTGTATCTGCTTTTCTGCAAGGAGAGATTGATAGAGAAATTTATATGCAGCAGCCAGAGGAGTATAAACTTGGATCTCAGGTATGCATGCTACAGAAATCTATATATGGACTCAAACAGGCTAGCAGACTCTGGAACCAGAAATTAAATTCTACCCTGTATGAGTTAGGTATGACACAATCAAAAACAGATCCTTGTGTCTATTATAATAAAGAAAAGAATACTTTTATAGCCATCTGGGTGGATGATTTAATATTGTTCACTGCTGAAGAAAATACAAAAAATATTTTCAAAGAGAAACTAAAGAAACACTTTGAAATGAAAGACATTGGCCCAGCAAATCAATGTGTTGGCTTACATATTACCAGAGATGGTGATCAAGTACTACTAGATCAGGAAAAGTATATAAATGAAATTTTAGCCCGGTTCAGAATGACTGACTGCAAATCTGTGAAAACACCATTTGAAGCTGGCATGAAACTTGGTGCTAAGAGTGAAGAAGATGAAAACACTGACTGTCCATATCAACAGGCCATTGGCTCCTTACTGTATGTGGCTCAAGGTACCCGGCCTGATATATCATTTGCAGTAAACACACTGAGCAGATTTAACAAAAATCCTACAACTGCACACTGGGCTGCAGTTAAAAGAATTTTCAGATATTTGCAGGGTACCAAAGACTTGAAGTTGGCTTATACCAAGGATGGTAATGAGAAAATCATAGGATATTGTGATGCTGATTGGGCAAGCGATGCGCATGATAGGAAGTCGTGCACGGGTTACATTTTTCTGTTGCAGGGTGGTGCAATATCTTGGCGGTCACAGAAGCAGCAGACTGTGGCTCTGTCTACTGCTGAGGCCGAATACATGTCGATGTCGTCGGCAGCGCAGGAGGCACTGTGGCTCCAACAACTGCATGCTGAGCTTAGTCAAGAACAGAGCAATCCACTGGTCATATTTAGTGATAACCAGAGTGCTATTAAATTGTCCAATAGTGACTGCTATTTACCTAGGTCGCGACATATTGATATTCGCTATCATTTTCTTAAAGACCATGTTAACAATTTAGATATAAAGTTTAGTTATGTCAGGGGTGAGGAAATGATTGCTGATAACCTAACTAAGGGCACCACAGCTGACAAGCATTTGAACTGTGTAAAAATGATGGGGTTGCGTCCCTAGGGAGGGTGTTAGTGAATAGGAACGCAACTAACTCCGGGAATCGTGTTCTCTAAATAAAACTTGTAATAGTTAAAAATACTCTTTAATTATTTACCACAACCACGATTCATATTCCTTTACTGACTTAATATATTTCCACAGTTGTTTGGGATTGTTTACGGATTGAGCTATTTGTGATTTGTCGTATTCATTTTTTATACGTTTTAAGAGGTTATTGCATAAATTACGATATCTTTTATATGTTGTCTGGATAATTAAGTTATTAAATAAAATAATA
>JAZHFQ010000163.1:0-15422 GCA_038387885.1 Spodoptera picta | reverse complement strand
CCCCCAATTTCACCAGTATGTAACAGCTTATTCAACAACCTTTAGAATAGTATGCAGAGTCGCGAAACGTCTTTATATTAGTAATAAAATAAAATGGTCTGATGATAAGATAAAAACTACTTGGAAAGTTATACACAACGAGACTGGTAGGAAAAGATTAAGAAACTCAAAATTTAATTTAAATACCGAAAGGGGACAGATTTCATCAAACGTAGATGTAGCCCAGGAGTTTGAAAATTGTTTTACTAATATTGTACGGGCTCGGAGGGATCAGGCTGTGGATCAGTCCTCGACGAGCTTGGTCGTTTTGGAGAGAGCAAATGGACTGTATAATGAAAACTGGAGAAACTTTTGTACACTGATATACTTTATTACGATAATGTTAACAACACTAGTGGAGATTCACAATATTAGGTCGACTGGCTATGATCGACTTATAACGTCTACACATTGACAATACACTGACAACGTGATATTACATTGACTACTGACACACACTGTTCTGACGCTCTGATGAATTGACAACCATTGACACACTGATCGCGCCTCGCAAGGAGGCGTCCTTTTATAAGCGAGCCGCGCGCGGACAGGATTAATCCTGTCGCTATGGGCTCGCGACTCGGCCGCTCTGCGACGGAATCATGTTCGTACATGCTCGACGGCAAGTTCAAACCAAGCAGCGGCGGCGCGGATCAAAGGATCGCCGCCGCGCGCCTTTGATGTTCGTGTCTGAACTTGCCTTTTCGTCATGGTTCCAACAAGTTCGAAACACGTCGCGGGCGGCTCGCGGCCTAGCATTGCCATCGTGCACATTTCTCCCGCCGTCGCCATCAGGCGACTCCATGGTGAGCACGACAATGCGCTTCGCTGTTCTTCGTAGTACGAGTCGTCTGGTCATGACGTTGTGGTCTACTCGTACCTCTCCATCTGCGTCTGGCAGCACCTGTGTCACCCTTCCTCTGAACCAACTGTTGCGTGGGAGGTAAGGGTCGGAGATCACGATGACGTCTCCAACCTTGGGTGGGGTGCAGCTGCTGTAGGGCTCCCGCCGGTCTTGAAGGAGCGGCTGGTACCCATGTATCCATCTTTGCCAAAACGGCGACACCGGTGGTATAAGCTTCAAGCTTATAGACCGCGCATTGGACTCACTTCCTAAAGCGCTTAAGGCACTTATACCTAGGTCCCTATCTGCCGCTTTGAAATAGGTAGCGAAACTAAACGAAACTAACCTAATACTTACAAACTATTCTATACCTATACTTATACCTATATACCTATACTTATACCTATAAACCTATAGAACTATTCTAACCTGTACCTATGTAAATCGATCTACACATTCGTTTTTGTGTCTGCTTTTACTTTTGAATATAACAGCGTGTTTTAATTCTGCATTCACGTTTGCCACCGCTGTGATTCTCCCGCGCAAACGTAAAACACGTGCGCCTGCGCTGCATGTACTTAGCGCTGATAACGAGCTGTTGCCGGCCGCCGCTTTTTTATTCTGTATGGCGGCGGTTCCCTTTGATACTGTTTCGGCCTGCAAGTCCTTATCCTTTTGGTCTGCGGCGAGTTGTACGTAAGCAGGTGTAGGTAAAAACTTGACTGGATCATTAACTTTTACGTGGTTCACATGACATTTGATGCGTTTTTCGTCCTTATCTAGACACCGATCTAGATCTAGGGTACCTAGGTGGTTGTTAGGTACTGTAGGTGCTTCTGGTTTCCTCAGTGGTCCGGTCGCGATGCTGTCATCGGGCGATCGTTGACTCTTCTGACCTAGGGTACCTAAGTCTTGCAGTTGCGGTTTGTTTTTAGGTATCCTAGGTGCTACACATAATGATTCTACTTTGAACTTGAAGTTTTTCGTGGTTTCTTCAACTGGTTCTACATTTTCTCTGATATTAATGTGGCCGCAAAATGTATCGATGTTTTTGTGTACTGAGTAACTACAACCATGCAATACCCAACCGAGTTTTGTGTATGATGCTACCGGTTGATCGCGCGCACCTGTACGTGTTTTTGTGGCTGCTAACAAATGCCAGTTATCTTGACCTATTAAAATCATCGGTCGCGCGCGTTCATAAACAAGAGTGCTTCTTATATCGTTCAAATGTCTACAATTGTTTATGTCTTCTGTATGTACAGTCTGCGCCATGACTTCTAACCTATTTACAGTGCGCGCTGCCTCTATCTTCTGCGGGACGCTGTGGTACTTGCCTTGTATGTGGAGACTAACAGTGCGGCTTTGCTCATGTTTGACCTCTGTACCTATGCCTTGTATCCACATAGAACTAGCTGGCCCATCTGCACCTAGGATGTCTGCCACTGTCGCGTCTAACAAGGTGACTGTACTCCCATCGTCTAACAAGGCGTATGTGTCTATACTTGTACGTGGTCCGCGTAACGTCACAGGAACTATCTTCAAGTACGCGCGGCGATTCCGAGGCGAAGTCGTTGATACTGTTTCGCGCGCTGACGTCACGGTTTCATGTGTGATAACAGGTGTCATTGATGGCGGCGCGTGCGGCGCTGTGTTGTGTATCGAATTAACATCACGCTCTTTGTGCAACAGTTTGTGATGTTTCATGTTGCATTCCTTGACGTCACAAATAGGCGCTCTGCACATAACTCTTCTATGTTTGTTGCGTAAACATCTAAAACATATCTTATAGTTTTTTGCTATGTTCCAACGAGTATCTATGTCTAGTTGTTTATATTTATTGCAGTCTGGTAATTTGTGGCCGTGTTGTTTGCATGCCGGGCAAAGCTCACTTGATGTTTTCTTCCTCACGACGAACGTGCGCTCAACTCTGCGCCGTCGTCGTACATCAATGGCGTTTTCACTAACACGCTCCGGCTGTGCGTACGCGCTACACTTGTCGGCCTCTTCATTCATAAACATAGATAAGAGCTTCAATACCGGAATATCTTCATGCTTTCTATAAGCCGCGTAATCATACCATTTATTTCTTAATATTGGCGTTAACTTTTCTATGATATTGCGCGACATTTCAGGGCTATGTAAATACTGGATTTTATGTAGTGCTTCTACCGTACCCACCGTGTTTGCAATACGGCTAGCAAATATACAAATATCCCTAGGGTTATCATTTAATCTAGGTAATAACTTTATATTATCTAATTCTGTCATTATCAAGGCCTCAGGCCTACCAAAACGTCTTTCTAGTGCGTCTAGAATGACCTGAGGGTCAGATTGACTAAATAATAAGCTCCCTACAGCTTCCTTTGCGGCGCCTCTGAGGCTTATCCTAATCCTAGCTACGTTTTCTACGCTAGAAAAGTACGTGTGTGAGTCAAAATACGTGGCCTTATAAGCTATCCACTCACCGGGTTTTCCGTCGAAGACTGGTAGCCGCTGCATGTACTTCGGGGGCTCTCTGGAACTGCGCGTGACCTGCGCTAGTGCCGCGGCGAGTGTTCCTACGTCTATCACTTTATCACTCACGTTACCGTGTGACACTACACTCGCGATATTGCCCTTTGTTTTCGCACACGCACTTTCACACACTTTTCCATAGCCGTTGTCATCTCGCGGCGGTTGCGCGCCCGCCGGGGCGCCGCTCGCCGTCGTTGTCGCTGCGTGGGCTGCGTCCCTGCTGATGCTCCCGCCGCTGACGTCGTGTGGCGGCGGCCGAGTCTCACCTCCGGGTAGCGGCGCGGGACGCGCTAGCCACGTTCCAATTCTCACGGAGGCGAGGTCGTCCACCAACTCCTCGTCGTCACTCGACTCAGCTTCGGCTCTGAGGCGCTGTAGCTGTATTTCATGCAGCTTTCGTTTTGCCTGCGCTTGCCTGATTTCTATCTCAGCCAGCTGTTTTCTGGCCTCCAGCTCCACCTGCGCTTCACTGGCTTCCATCTCAACCAGCCGTTCTTGGGCCTCCAGCTCTGCGAGGCGCATTCTTTTCGAGTTTGTAGAGCGGCGTGACCTGGCATCGCTGGGCTTGAGCGTACCATGCGTGGCGTCTATGTAGGTAGTCGTCGTAGACCCGCTTCCTGTGTCCGTCACTCGGACCGAGCTCGATTCTGGTGCCGAGCTGCTGGCACCCGGTCCGGCGGTCACAGAAGGCTCTTGCTGGGTCTGTTCTCTCCTGGGTTCTCCACTACGGCTGCGTGTTAACACCATCTTGCTAGAACTTTATTCGGCTTCGAAGGACCAGAAAATGTACGGGCTCGGAGGGATCAGGCTGTGGATCAGTCCTCGACGAGCTAGGTCCTTTTGTGGAGAGCAAATGGACTGTATAAATGAAAACTGGAGAAACTTTTGTACACTGATATACTTTATTACGATAATGTTAACAACACTAGTGGAGATTCACAATATTAGGTCGACTGGCTATGATCGACTTATAACGTCTACACATTGACAATACACTGACAACGTGATATTACATTGACTACTGACACACACTGTTCTGACGCTCTGATGAATTGACAACCATTGACACACTGATCGCGCCTCGCAAGGAGGCGTCCTTTTATAAGCGAGCCGCGCGCGGACAGGATTAATCCTGTCGCTATGGGCTCGCGACTCGGCCGCTCTGCGACGGAATCATGTTCGTACATGCTCGACGGCAAGTTCAAACCAAGCAACGGCGGCGCGGATCAAAGGATCGCCGCCGCGCGCCTTTGATGTTCGTGTCTGAACTTGCCTTTTCGTCATGGTTCCAACAAGTTCGAAACACGTCGCGGGCGGCTCGCGGCCTAGCATTGCCGTCGTGCACAAATATTCCTATTAAAACAACTGAACATTTAAAGTCATCAGCAAACCTCTCTGTAACTTTGCTTAAGAACAACATAGAATCATGTCAATACGACTTTAGTTTTCGATATACGAATCCTCTAGAAATTATAAAAGTTTTTAAAGAAATCAAGACTAAATCAACGGAGGATCTTTGGGGCTTATCGGTAATGGTTTGCAAGTCACTTATCCAAACTGTAGCGCCATATCTGGCTGTGATTTTCAATAAATGTATAGATGACGGTGTTTTCCCTGACCTAATGAAATATAGTAAGGTTATCCCACTATTTAAAAGTGGTGACACTAAAGAACCTAACAACTATAGGCCAGTGTCTGTTTTACCGGTTCTCAGCAAAGTCTTTGAAAAGTTGATGCTGTCTCGGATGCTTCATTTTTTTAATAAACATTCCATCTTTCACCAACAACAATACGGTTTCACTAAAGGTCGTTGCACAACTGACGCCGGTGTCACTTTGATTAAGGTAATATTTGGTGCTTGGGAGGAAGCATAGGATGCTATTGGTGTATTTTGTGACCTCTCAAAAGCATTTGATTGCATTGCGTTGATAAGAAACTCTGCGCTCCGTCTTATGAAATCTTATTTAGAAGAAAGACAGTTAAAGGTTCATATTAACGGTATTAACTCACAGGGCTCTGGGATGAATATGGGCGTTCCTCAAGGTTCAATATTGGGTCCCTTTCTCTTTTTAGTCTATATAAATGATTTGCCATTTATATTTAAAAATGAATTAAGAATGGTGCTTTTTGCAGATGATACACCATTAATTTTTAAAGTAGATCGACGTACAAATAATCTTGACGACGTAAACAGCTCCATTCTTCAAGTGCATAATTGGTTTACCATTAATAATCTAGCACTTAATGAAAAAAAAAACAAAATGTATTAAATTCAGTTTACCAAACGTGCGTAGTAACGATTGTGATATTGTTTTGAACGGACAAAAGTTAGAATTTGTCGACGAGACAGTATTTTTAGGCATTACGTTAGACAATAGGCTACAATGGGGTCGGCATATAAAGGCCCTTTCGGGGAGATTGAGCTCAGCTGCTTTTGCAGTTAGACAGATTAGACAGCTCACGGACGTAGATACAGCTAGGGTTGTCTATTTTAGTTATTTCCACAGCATTATGTCGTACGGCATTTTGTTGTGGGGTCGAGCTGCAGAAATAGAATCAATATTTATTCTGCAAAAGCGGGCTATCCGAGCAATATATAACTTACGCCGTTGCGAATCATTGAGAGAATTGTTTAAAACGATAAATATTTTAACGGTGCCCTGTCAATATATATATGAAAATATAATGCATGTAAGGAAAAATAGGCAATTGTTTGAAAAAAGAAGCGATAGACACAATTTTAATACTTTTTTTTTTTTCTTTTTTTTTTAAGGGGGGAAAATCATCGAATGACTGCTCCCGCCTGGGTGAGGCGGAAGGGAGTGTCAGACTCTTACTGACTAAAAACCACCCCGTTCCTTCTCCTGCACGTCGAGCCGGAGCCCCGGTTACCCGTTAGGTTCTCCGCGACTCCGACTTTTTCTTGTATAGAAGCACTATTTCTATGGATTGTCAGTATGCATATGTGAGCACCATGTTAGACTTAAGATTTTTTATTTTTTTTTTATTTTAGTAAGTTATTAGTATAATGCGTCAAGCGTGTCTTTGCATTGTTCTTAGATATGCGTACAGTATTGAAATATGTATCAGAGACATTGTAGAACATACTTTTTTAAAAGAGTAACGAATGGAGTTTCTTGCTCGTTCTTCTCCATTCGAATCTACGTTTTGGAATGAGCACCTAGCTTCACCTAGCTTCACTGACGGACTGACTGACAGACTTTTATTTATTTTGTATTTGTTGACGTTTCAAAAGTACCAAACTATGGTTTAACTCGTCGAGTACCGGTTTTGTAGACACAATTATAGAACAATAGGTTGCGGTCACCGGTGACCGCTTGGTGTTTGACAGTTTAATTGAAATAAATGATTTGACTTTGACTTTGACAGCATTTTAGGTTAGGTAAGTACACTCTTTCAATTAAAGGAAATCACAGCATGCACTTTATTTATATATAATCAGTTACCTACGCTTTTTACATAGTTCGCGCTTTAAGCAAATTTTATTTTTCTTTTTCATTAAGATTCAATATTTTTTAAATTCGAGATCGAATTAGCTAATGTCACACCATTGAACGAACAATATTTGACAACTGCTGTGATTGGACACAAAAACCTCTTCCTATGTTTGCACTACTCTTATCATATCAGTGGTTTGCACCATCTAGTGAGCAACGGTCGCCTCTGTTGAACCGATGTGTTCACCAATCGCTGCATAAACTCGTATTGCGTAAAGGTATCTTTGTGATATCGTTCGTAGGCTTAAGTTCGACTTCCGACATATGCAAAGTACCTTCACAATATTACATATATCGACGATTGTTATGTAAAGCACATATTCTATAAACCATGTGTTCTATAAAACCATTTATAACCGGTATTTATCTATGTGGCAATTGGCACATTTATATTAAACTAGCGCCCCCTGGCGTCGCATGGGTACAATTAGTAACTTCTAAATTTATCAGTGTTTCTCTACTATATTTTGCATGTATTATACCTCTACATGATAAACCTTTAGAATCACTCTATCTATGAAAAAAAAGCTGCATTAAAATCCGTTGCGTACCTCTAGTTTTAAAGATCTAAGCATACATAGGGACAGACAGACGGCGGATAGCGACTTTGTTTTATACAATGTAGTGATGGTGATGGTAATATACTTACTTAGCTAGAAGTTGTTAGTAAACAACATGACACGAAATCTTTGAGTTCACTATTACTACCTATACCTTTAGGCTAAATAGTCGTGATGTTACAATATCTACCAAAATTCCATTATTTCTTAAGTGGCTAGCTAATAAAGGGTCTAAAGTTTTGATTCCTGGGCATGAAAAATTCATATCGGCTCTAAGTACTTATTGCGTTATCTGAAGTGACAATAAAAGGCAATAGATTCAGCTTCTATTACATAGGAATGGAAGTCATTTCATGACTGGCGAAAGGTGGATGTTATATTCTGATCTCTGCCTATCCCTTCGCACAAAAGTCATGATGATATGATTATATTAACATAATATCACGCTTCTGATTCCCGAAGGAGTAGGCAGAGGTGCACATTACGGCACTTAATGCCACTGTACAATGTAACACCAACTTTTAACTATTCATGTTATGAGTACCATGTAATAGGAGGTGAGTCTATTGCCATATACCGGACACAATTCCAGACTCCGTGCTACTACTGACATTTTTTTTAAAAACCTAGTAATACAGCCCGATCCTGGAATAGAACCCGAGACCCCTTGCCCGGCAGTCGCACTTGTGACCACTCGGCCAATGGGACAGTCGTCAGTAGAAATTGTAGTTCCAGGTCTGGGTAAAATAAAAGGCTGATGTAATAGCAGAAACTCCACAATGTCAAGTAAACTACTATAATAGAAGTGACTCACAAGTGGTTTTAAATTGCCATAATAGCGTACAACGCCATACGTACCTACTAAAAGGTAGGCAAGGTAGATGCCTACTAGAAAAGTGGTTATAGTGACGTAACAAATATGTTCTATAAAGTTGTGTTACCAGAATATAGAACTTGTACACGAATGTCTAATGAAAGTCTTTATAAGTACATACTTGAATTTTTAATGGTATAAGCCGGTAAACGAGTATACGAATCACCTGATGGTAAGCAATCACCGCCGCCCATGTGCACCTGAAACTTTTTTTTTTTTTTTTTAAGGGGGGAAAATCATCGAATGACTGCTCCCGCCTGGGTGAGATGCCTCCCGCCTCACCCAGGCGGGAGCAGTCATTCGATGATTTTCCCCCCTTAAAAAAAAACTTTACTCACAGGACAAAATACAACGCAGGTGTTGTTTCACGTTGGTTTTCTGCTCGGCCGTGGTGTCACTCCGGTTGAACCAGCCCGTTCGTGCTGAAGGATGGCTCTCCTACACTTAAAGATGTTATTATTAACATTAATGTTTCTGAAAACGTTGTCTTTAGTGTAAGTCATACATACATATATACCCTACTGAAATTGTTAACAATACCGCATTTACTCAATAATTATATACAGGTATACACGGCTACACATCGAACTTTACATATCCAGTATAAACTGAACGTTAAGTGTGCGGAAAGATGCGACGCGACACCCGGATAAACTGGTTTGGTATAGATCGATGTGTGGTCGTGTGTACGTACATACATATACAGTGGCATTAAAACAATTGTCCAAAGTCTGAATATATTTTTTTTATTAACATAATTATGTAGATACGTAATACATAGTAACTTAAAATATAAATTTATATGTAATTTCGTAGGCTTAATGTTATTATTGAGTTTTTTTAAAAGCAGTCGACTGCGGCAAAATATTAAATTAATTTTATCATAAAGGACATCTTTTTCATTACGGATTTTACTAATTTCAATAGCTTACTAGATATATTTATTTATCTTTTAAATAAAACTATGGGACATAGGTATCTTCATGGTTTCCATACAAATATTACAAAACACAAAACCAGGTAACTAACTGTTCATTTATTACACGTTTACTGTTCGACTATTAAGTCGAATTCGACATGAACACAAACATATTATATAAACTCACGCTACTGCCCCACTTAGGGTAAGCACAAATCAAAATATATAGTATTACGAATTCACACATTTGCCCTCCTCAACATCACAGTCATAAGTATGATAGACAACATTATAAAGTACCATCAAACCAAATTTATCTTCTGAGTATGAACATCAATAAAATACATAAATATAATGTATGTGTTGATGATGTTAATGAAGCGAAAGAGGTATGTAAGAATCGTAGTAATTGGCGTTCCTTAGTCTCTGCCTACCCCCATGGGAGGCACGCGTGAAGTTATGTATGTATTAATTTTATTTTAAATTCCGATGAGAATGTTTTCCTGTTTTATAATTTTTATTCCATTTGAAATGTGGAAAAATCATCCAGTATCTGCTATTGCTCCTTGTACGTTCTATTTTATTAGTATTCGGCGAATTTTTGTTCGACAATGTACACTGAAATGACTTCGATATCCCTTCTCCATTTAAATATACGTAAATCCTTAATTCATAAAATCTCTACAACGCACTCGGAACTGGTTGCAAGTATCCATGGGCGATGCTGCTTGCTAGTCATCCATCTAGTCGATTGTTGACGTAACACAAAAAAATGCGTGTATTTTCTGCCAAACACGGGGGCGCCATTTTTGATACGCCATGTAGCGCTATTACCTGTACAGAATCGAAAAAAAAAACTAAATATATTTTGCCCTACCCTGGAATTTCCTTCGGACGTCGCTTGCTTCCAAATGTGAGACTGGAAACGCAAAATCAACTAAAAATCGCGGGTTGAAAGAAAAGCTCTACTAGTTTCGAAACACAAAGGGGTTCTTCCTCATGAATAGCGTGCGCGGTCGCGGCGATGTCGCGCAGCCTACTCGATGTAAGTAATCCGCGATTTTTAGTTAATATAGTATGTCTCACGATAGTTACTATAAAAACTGAAAGCACTGACTAAACCACTACTGAATAATTAGACAAAATAGCTAGGCACTTTAAAGGTACATGTTTGTCTGATTTTTTGACACCACAAAAACTGTACGTTTGTTTGCACATCATCAAACGCCGTCGGCCAAAAATTTATCAATATTTTTTTAACGTCGTCATTGGAGCGCAGTTGGAGGTCAATGTTTTAATTAATTTCAAGTTTTTGAATATTTTTTTCTAATATTTTCGTTTGTATAGGCATATTTTGTAAAATAGGTTTATGTAGACGCCGGAAGATTAAACTGCCTAAAACCGTGACTATTCTAATAGATTTTCAACCTTCTTTGTCAGTGATAAAGTTAGAACTGTATTGTCTAAGGGATAAGTATACCTAAGACGTGCTCTAGGCACTGCCGCGAGACGCGCATGCCAAACTGCCCATAGAGAAATGGTGGCGCCAAAAAAATAAAGGGGCGTCTATGAGGTGCTAATCTGCATCTGGATTAATTTGAGAACCTACTAAAGATTTTTACATTTCGGATAGCTTGATGCGCTGGTATACCGATACCAGCGCATCATCCGGTTTAGTTAAGAAAAAATAAGTTATTACGCGAGTACAGTGCAATAACGCACTCAGAGTGCTTCTGGGGTAGGTGATGTAGGGCGTCGGGGATGTTCGCAGATGCACGTTTTGTTCGTTTCGCTGCGAACATACGGAAGCGATGTGCTTCCATGCTGTTGCGTCAACGCGCCTCCAATGGCATCCTAAAGGTGTTTTCAGACAGATGAGACGCTCCCCTCTTAGATAGTGGGATAAGTGTCCAGACATAGATCTCTTAATTTTAATGGAATCGATACTAACAGCAGGCCAAGTTGTACGACTAGTAACACATGTGGATGTTTATCTGAATTAAATTATTTAAATTATGTACCTATTCTGCTCATTCATAAAAAACTTGTTAGGGATAAGACAAAAAAAAAATCTGAAATTATATCACCCCTTATTGCATGGGACTTAAAACATAACTTGTGAATAGTGGCGTTTACATAATACATTGCATAAAATGTAAGCACTTCATTACTCGTGTGTTTATACCTTTGGCAAATAAAAGGTATAGTATTAAGAATGCCATGGTGTTGAAGCATACGGTAATTATTTAATCGCCGCGCCAGTTAAATTTCATTACCATCATCGCCTCGATAGCAATTATAATATTGTACGCATTCTTTTTTTTTTTCTTGGCAATTGAGTCTCCACTAATTAGTAGTTGACTATTCTGCCAGCGTCATGTGTTACGGCAGGTGTGGGCATTACACATTTTATTTAAATACATTATTATATATTTAAATAAAAAAGGGACAAAACATGGCATTGACAATATCCACATCATTCCGTACCGTAGTTGGTGACTTCGTTTTTTTTTAATTTTTCTTTAGAATAGGAACCTTAATAGATTCTTTGAACCTTGGTATTTTTAATTTATATTACCTATATCTCTAATATTTCTATTGTACCTTCTTTGGTTTACCCTTGCTCTATATTATATTTTTTTTATTATGTTATGTATGTTCTGCGCAAAAATAAATGGTTTTTCTTCTTTCTTTTATTTTATTTTTTGTAAGATAATATAGTGGTACGTAATTCTTTTATAAACCACGTTCAAAAAAACCGACTTAAACCCCTATATTTTTTAAATCGGTTTATTAATAGGTATACTAAAACCTTCCTCTAAGTATGTATAACAAACACTTTTCTGAAAACCGCATCAAAATCGGTCCAGCCAATTGAGAGATAATCGCGCACAAATATACATAGATACAAATTAAGTATCACTTATTTCAAAAACCTCGTTAATGAAGGCAGCTTAAAACACTATTTTATTTAAATATCGCGGGTTACGTAGGTACGTGATTATACTGAGAATAGCTCTACTAGTTTCGAACCACAGAGGGGTTCTTCCTCATGAGCAGCGTACGCTGTCGGGGCGCGAGCGGCGGTGTCGCGCAGCCTACTGAAAGATTATTCTAAATTCCTGAATTAAATTGCTTTCACCAGTTGTGGTTTGCGATGTGATCATTTTCCAGTACAGTTCAGACCACGATGTAATCATCGCCGATTCGATATTGTTTAAGTACTCGATAGTACAACTACTTTTCTTGACTCAAGAGTGATTTTTAGTTAACAAACCTCCCGTAGCAAAATCTAAAGCATGGCATAATTTCTGTAACAGTATTGACGAGACTACAACTTCATCGGCCATGTGGAGGAAAATGCGCTGGATGAAAGGTTTTAGGCAATCGAAATCTTATTCATCAGACAAAAAGAAGGAAGAACTATTGAGAACATTAGCACCAGATTTTGTGATGACTTCTACTCCGTCTTTTGATTATAGTGAGTCACCATTAAATTGTGAATTTTCGTATCAAGAACTACAATCATGTCTTAAAACTAAAGATACATCACCTGGTATAGATACTATTACATATTCCATGATCTTTAATTTGCCCCTTAACTCTAAAATGTATTTACTTAAATTATATAATTTAATTTTTAAAACATCAGTAGTACCTTTCCAGTGGCGCGACATTTATATAGTCCCTATCCCTAAACATAGCAGTACCACTGACGATAAGCTTCGACCAATCGCATTGATATCTTGTTTATGCAAAATATTTCACTCCATGATCCTGAAGCGATTAGAATGGTTCATAGAACATAATAAGATACTATCCTCTGGTACTACTGGATTTAGAAGGGACCACTCATGTCATGACAACTTAGCGAGACTCGTAACCAAAATTCAAATTGGTTTTACTAAAAACATCCCCACTGTAGCGGCTTTCTTAGATATAGAAGGAGCTTATAATAACGTCCTTATTGATAAGGTCGTAAATACTCTAAATTATTTTAAAGTTGGCTATTGTATATCTTCTTATATTTGGAACTTTTTAAAAGAAAGACATCTAATCATAAACGCTGACGAAGGTGAGGAGCAACATGTAAGGTGGACTGGTAAAGGAATTGCGCAGGGTGATCCCTTATCCCCCCTCCTATTTAATATAGTTACGGCTACTATTTTTCAAAATATGAATAATATAAATTACAGTCAATACGCCGACGACTTTGTAATATATTGTAGTAATACTAAAATACAAGATAGTATAAATAATATACAGCACGCGCTAGATCTTTTTATGTCATCAATACGCTTACTGGGCTTACAATTATCAAATAATAAATCTAAAATATGTGTATTTTCTAGAGGACATAAAAGGTTCTCAGTTGATATTAAAGTTAACAATAACACTTTGGAAGTAGTTGATCATGTTAAATATTTAGGAATGTGGCTTGATAAATGCTTGAGGTGGGGAAAGCATATTAACGAAGTAAATGAGACTGCACAGAAAAATATTCAGTTACTTAAAGTGTTAGCGGGATCGTCATGGGGCGTACATCCTTCACATATGCGTAGACTATACTTGGCTCTTATTAGGAGTAGAATTGATTATGGTTCTTTTTTATACGATAGCTCTGCAGTTAGTCACACTTATAAATTAGATAAATTACAAAATATTGCTTTAAGAACAATCGGCGGTTTTATCAAGTCCACTCCAATACATGTAATGGAGAGTGAGTTGAGTATTCCTCCTTTACAAATAAGAAGACAGTATATTTCTTTAAAATTTTGTTTAAAATTGCAATCCAGGACAAATGACATGTCCACTAACTTGATTAAAGATCTCAATAACATAATTGAAAATAGGTACTGGACCAGGAAGAGGAAACCGTTACTAGTTACTTCATACAACATTATAAAAAATGAGGAGATTTCGTCTTCCTGCCCTATTTTGATGTTTACTTTAGATACTTGGATGTCTAACATAAATATAAGGGATGTTATTCAATGTAACTTACTCTGTGTCACAGCTCCGAAATCAAAGTATGAAATTAATTCTTTAAAATATAATACACTCAATGAATTGCGTGAAAGATATAGTGGCTGGCACGTTATATACACAGATGGATCGAAAACATCAGATGGGGTGGGAGCAGCTTTTTGTGATTTGGCAAATAAATGTCATAAAATGTATAAACTGAATAGCTATATTTCTGTCATGGGTGCTGAACTATTTGCCATTTCCGAGGCTTTGAAGTATGCATTAGAACTAAATGTGAAAAATGTTGTGATGTGTACGGACAGTAAAAGCGCGTTACAGCATATTTTAAAATGCATTCATAATGGATCAAAGGGTTTAGCCAAGGCATACAAAATCTTAAAACAAATTCAGCACTTTAACCAGGTTGATAGAAATATCGTTATCCAGTGGGTTCCGTCTCATGTCGGACTTTTGGGTAATGAGGAGGCTGACAGACTAGCTAAAAATGCAATTCAGGGCGGTACACAAATACGGGATTTATTGCCAGGCTATACGGAAATTTTAAGCAAATTTAGAAAATTAAACAACTTATTTTGGAAGGAACATTTCAACGAAAGATCGAAAACAAAAGGGATTTGGTATAAAAGTATACAATGTGAGCCTCCTCATATACCTTGGTTTACCGGGTCAAAATTAAATAGAAGACAAATTGTTGCTGCACTTCGATTACGGTCAGGACACATTCCACTAAACCACTTTACTCACCTCATGCGAAAATCAGACTCCCTAATTGTGAGATATGTGGCAGAATAGAAGACGTGCAGCATGTGTTGGTGGAATGTGTCCGACATACAAATAAGAGAAATGCACTTCTCAACTCCATGAAACTGTCAGCAATGGATGTTGGAATGTTTAATGGTATTTTAGGTAAGCCTACATCTGAAGCTGCGAAAATTATATATTCCTTTATATTAGATAGATAAGTAGACTAAGTTATTTTGTTTAAGTTGTAAATACATTCGTTATGTAGAAGCACGACGGGATTGACATCGTCACAAAATGTGTACAAAAATCCCTTACAATAAATGAGATTAAAAAAAAAAAAAAAAAAAACCTCCCGTGTTTTTCATTCGCGTGTAACTTCGCGAACGGCAGCGGGTAACGCAGAAAAATGAAAATTGTA
>JAZHFQ010000162.1:0-15456 GCA_038387885.1 Spodoptera picta | reverse complement strand
GAGATCTGACAAAGGAGGCCTTTCGTTAAATTAGGAGGACCTTTGATATTTATATCGATTGTTGTATATTTTTATACAACAGTACTTTGCTTTTAGGCTTTATTCTTTGGAGTTGGTACCCTAAATAGGAGGCCTGTCTTCATAAATTGACAGGGTAACAGATTGACGACTTTTTTCCATTGAATTAGTTTTGAAGGGATGATTTATGAATCTGCTTTGATATTGGTAGATGTACCAACTGTGTTCAAAATATATATGAATAATTACAAACGACTGTAGGAAGGAAGTTAATTATATCGACTGTTCATTAGCTATGGTATTTTCCCTATGTAATATGTAACAAGGAATGGGTAGTTATTTCATCATAAATAAGACATTAATGAATAAGCTACAGTTACCCACGAGTTACAAGTGATGATAGAAAAAAATAACCTATATATAGATATTATTACGTTCTTGCCTCCTGACTGACTACAGAGAAAAAATCTCCATTGCGACATGAAATATTGACAAACAAACAAACACATTATCGTGAACATTTCGTATTCGTGGTAACTGCCTCTGCAGTTAAACAAATACCTACCTAGGTACAAACTTTTATACCAGACTTTTATTTCTATTACCTCAGACCTAACCGTTTTAAGAAATTAGCTAATTGGGGACCAAGGTCGATGACTATTTGCTGTCAAATAAAATAGAAAACTATGCTTTTGATGTTTTTAGTTTTTGTTGAAAGCTGCCACGGGAGAGATATAATATTGAAAATACCTCTATACCGAAGATATTATATAGAAGATATATCGTGTTTTTATTCAGGCAGTAAAACATAGCATGTTGTTTTATGAAAGTTTAGGTTGACAGAATTTAATACTTAGTTTATTGAATGTCTACAAAAAAATTTGACCTATGCTAGGTATTCAGTTATGTCTAATTTTGAACTAATGTTTGTCGAAAATGGACTAGTTGTTAAAATCTTAATCTAGATTTAAATTAGCAATCAAATCTCTTTCCAATTAGTCTTAGCTTTGAACATCCATTAATTAATTGTAAAAAACTCAGAAGAAAAGTTGTACGAATTTATTACGAGAATTGAGACAGAAAATCACTTTACGTTTTTTCCCTTACTTTTTCATTTAAATTATACTAATTCGTCAAGCTATAAAAACTTGGAGACGGGCCCTGGGCCTTAATTACTGCGACGATCACAACTTAAATGGTGATTCTTGAATTATAATGTCTGTTGAAAACCTTAGCTTTTTTCTCTTGTGGAAACACACTTATTTGCAAATGGAAATGACACTGTGCGTGGTTTGTTTTAGGGTAGACTTAGGTAGGTAGGGTAAACCGATGTCGTCCAAAATTTGCTGATGGAATGCCAAAAGAACAGTAAACAGAGAGAGATAGTGATGCAAGAACTAAAGGTTAGAAGATATGATGTCGGGGCTTTCATTGAAATATTATCTTTACCAAGTTCAAAAGAAGCGGAACTTATTTATGAAATGGTTGGTGCAGCACTATCCCCCTCGCTTACACATGAATGAGTAAGATAAGTTAGTAATAAGTATATAATTATAATTAAACGTAGTTAGTTAAGTTAGATTAGGGTATGATGAAGCTGACATACCTTTGTAAGGGAAAAGCCTCTAAATAAATAAAGATAAAAAGGGTAGACTTTGATCATAAAGTTGACTTAGGTCATATTTTAGGGTTGACTTAGATCATATTTTAGTGAAAAGTAAGAAGTAAATAAAAATTATGACAAAAATATACATAAGGTATCTTTTTATTGTCTGAAAAAGACGAAAAAACTTACCTATTTAAAGTTCTATCTATAGACCTGTACTCCTGTATATCTTATACACAAGCTAAAATAAAAAAAAAAAATTATAAAATTCCTAAGCAACAAAAAGTACCGAAACAAAAAAGTAGGAACATCAAAATATCCCAACAAAACCGCATAAATAAATAAGTTACCAAAACCCCCAAGTTTTTGTACTTGGCAACACACAACTTTCCCGCTAAAATGTGGGTGACGGTGAAAAACTCGTTCCCGCCAAACAACCGGTGAAGTCTTGATACTTTTTATATTTGAAGTGCCGCTAAGGAATTACTCTGTTTACATTTTTCGAGGTAACAAAATTAGATTTTGCCTCATTTTTGGCACAAAGAGGAGAAATAAAAATAATGTGAGAATAATGACGCTGACTGTAAGTAATATTTTTACCGCCATGATGACGAAACATTTTTGTATTCGAGCAATTTTGATAATTACGCGTCCGTGATTGGTTGGTTTTATTTCTGATTGATGCTGGCGTAATGAGATATTAATGAATATGAATGTTTGGTTATCAGGGTCAGTTGTGCTGCGATTTTAAATGGATCATTGTTTTAAGCTGTTTTAGTGTGTGTGGGTGTAATTACTGGTTTGTGCTAAATAAATATTATTTATAGGACTTCATATTTGATAGAGTGGGTTGAAGATGACTGCAGAGATCACCTGTCTCTGCAGTCACAGGCACAGAGGCACAGATTCGATTCCCGGCTCAGTTATCGTTTTCTTTTTGACTTTTCGAGGATTCTTGTGGTAATGCCGAGTCTAGAAGGATGTCCCCATGTTGGACAAAACACTATGGGCCTTTGGTTTCCAAAAATTCTTGAATTAGCACGATACCTAAAATTTTACTGAGTATAATTTGCTCACCACCCACACTTGCGACCGCTGGACTCACGATTTAACAAACATTTTTGTTTTCTAAAAGAAAACCAAAATATATTCCATGGGTAAATCCCAGGTCGGTCTTTAGGTCTAAAATCCCAAGTTTGGTAATGAATGTAATATCTATTCAGTGGCCTTTAGATTTGAATAAAGGTTTGAGCAGGTCTCCAGTGTAATCTTGACCTTAGTGTAATATATTTTCTTCGGGCAGCATTACATCCTTAAGTCCTTGGTTATTTTGCTACCGTCTTGCTTATTTAGCCACGTACAAACATAGATACTATCATCCTCGGTAATATTAGTTTTGTTGGGTTCTAGCTTTTATAACATCCATTCTATTTTTTGATGAACGCCATTTATATGATTTATTTGTTCGTCGGATAATCAAGTATGGCTGCCAAATAGGACATCAGTGTCGATTTTTGGATCAGCCAAAACACTATTTGTACTAACTATATTTTTTCCATATTTTTTAAAAAACTAAAATTATTGTTGCTCAATTTAACTCGTCGAGTACCGTCATTATAGACACAATTATAGAACAATAGGTTGCGGTCACCGGTAACCGCTTGGTGTTTGACAGTTTAAGCCACAAAATTAAAAAAAAATATCATTATATGCGGGAATTGGAATATAGATGTATTAAAAAATGATAAAAAGTCTAAAGAACTAATATCGATACTGAACAATGCTAATATTTCACCACACGTTAGAATGCCGACGAGAAAAAATACTAGCATAGATCAAATAGCCAGTAACATTCCAGCGCTAGATCTAAAGTGCCGTACTCATAATTTGGCTCTATCTGATCACGATACGGGTCAAACGTTAACTTTTTGCATTAAAGCAACAAATAATAATTCCAAACCTATAAAATTTTGCTACGATATGAAGAGGGATTATAATAAGGATAATATAACAAAGTTTTTGAATTGCTTAGCAGCCTTAAGTTTTGTAGAAATTTACGAGGAAACATGCTGCAATAAGGCTTTTAATACAATTCACGATCTATTCACGCTTTTCTATAAACTATGCTTTCCAGAAAATCTCGTTAAGAAGACCAATAAACCTATAATTAATATATTTTATGTTTTTTATATTGTTTTCTCTTTATTTTTTGTTTTTCAATGTTTATATTGTTTGTTAATTTTCGGTGGTCCATGTCTGGTGGCGAATAAATTATTTTTCTTTCTTTCTTTCTATAAAAAACAAATGGCTAAGTAAGGGCTTAAAAATATCATGCATTAAAAAACGAACTTTGTACTACGAATATCAACACAATGCTGGAAGTAAATGTTATCACAAGAAAAAATATCACAATTACACTAAGATCTTAAAGAAATGTATATCACAATCACAAAGGATTAACAACAACATTTTTTTTAATAATTCTAAAAATAAATGAAAAGCGACATGGTCAATTATAAAAAATAACTTATATAAACCTAGTAGTAGTACCTTTATAAATGAATTAATATTTAATGGTAAGAAGATTACTAATTGTAATGACATATGTACTCAATTTAATAATTTTATTGAACTGACACAACAAGTACAAAAAGACAATTATGACACAAACCACATTGACATTGACAATAATATAAATACTTTATTTCTAACTCCGTTAAATCCGATTGACGTTATCAAAATTATTAATTCATTAAATAACACAAATGCGACTGGATATGGTGAGGTAACCAATAAAATAATTAAATTAAGCGCTAATTCATCTCTCTTTTGAAGAAGGTGTATTTCCATATAGGTTAAAACAGTCTATAATCAAACCACTATTCAAAAAAGGAAACTGTACTGATGTAGGCAACTATAGACCCATTACACTGATCCCAATCTTTTCAAAAATATTTGAGAAGGCAATGCATGACAAGATAAATCAAATCAAATCAAGATCAGTTTGGTTTTAGGAAAAATAGCTCAACCACCCTAGCTTGTTTTTATTTAGTGAAACAAATTACTGAAGCTCTTAATAGTAAACAGTCTACTTTGTCTACATTCTTAGATATGAGCAAAGCCTTTGATTTTGTACCACACGAGCGGTTACTTTGCAAACTGGAGAGGTATGGCATAAGGGGTAAGGCGCATGATTGGCTTAAAAGTTATTTATCTAATCGCCAACAAAGAACTGTCATCTCTAGGATAGAAAATAATACTAAAATGACATATAGTTCAGAACTAAAAGTTAATAATTTCGGAGTACCGCAGGGTAGCGTACTAGGTCCGCCATTATTTATACTATTTATTAATGATCTTAAGAAATGCTTGACATGTGGCTGCACCCAATTTGTCGATGATACTACTCTGACAATAAAATGTTCTAATAAAAATGACATAGAAATTGATGCTAATAATGAATTAATCAACGTGATGAAGTGGCTATCGGATAATAATCTACAAGTTAATATTGAAAAAACTAAAATAATTCAATTTCAAACATGTAGCTGGTCAATAATCCCGACGGCAATTAAATATAATAAAGCTATTCTTCAACCAGTACCATCAACTTTGTTTTTAGGAATAGTCATTGACGATAAATTGAACTGGAAAGAACACGTGGAAAGGGTATGCGGTAAGCTTGATAGGTTTGTTTATGCTATCCGGAAGTTAAGACTAGTATCCAGTAAACAAACAGTTCTAAACGCTTATCATGGTTATGTTTCATCGGTATTGAGATACGGCCTAGTCATATGGGGCAATTCAGTGGATATAGAAAGAGCATTCTTAGTACAAAAAAAACTATCAGAGCCATGAGTGGAGCAGATTATTTGGATCATTGTAAGCCTTTATTTAAAAAAATTAAGTTTCTTCCACTCCCTTGTTTATATATTTTTGAGGTTTGTCTATTTGTTAGGAGACATCCGCATTTATTTATATTGGATGAACGAATCTCTGAGAGACTGAAAAAAATACATGCCGGTAAATTACTAGTACCTTCTCAAAGATTGCAACTGTATAGTAGAAATGCCAGTTGCATGACAAAAAAAATTATAATAAACTACCACCTGCATTGAAAATGTTACCAATTAGTAAATTCAAATGTAAAATGTTTACTTGGCTCCTGGACATGTGTTTTTACTCCGTTAACGAATTTTTAAATCGGATGATTTAAAAATTCGTTAACGGAGTAACGCGGAGTAAGTCTTTGACCTTGTAATTAATATTTGATGCTATTAGAAATATTGACATTATGATTAATATATATATATATATATATATTTACATTGGAACCAGTAACTATGACATATATTTTCTTTTTTTTTTATTCTGTTTGGTATTTATTTTTTTGACATAACAATTTGGACGAAAAATGTATTATTGTTTTTTTTTAATGAATAAATTGTCTCAAATGAAGATTATTGTAATGTCTAAGATTTGCATGGACTTAGGTTATTTAATATTTCTACACCAGAAATGGTAGTATATGTGTTCCTATGTAAGATCTCAGTGTACCATGTACTTAGAAATAAATACATCTTTATCTTTATTAAAGTATTTTTTTTCTTAGTAAAGTAGTAGGTAAGTGGTTAAAATTATGCCCAGTACATGGCCTTAGGCGAATCTGTTATTACATGAGATACATAGCATAATTGGTTAAAAGTGCATGTTGAAATACTATTTAATCTTTCACGGATTAGAAAAGCAAAGAGTGAGGTTTCCGGAGGCCCAATTACCCTCCCCTTCCCCAATCTCCCCAATCCCTGAAACTCCAACGATCCTAAAACTCCTAATTCCCAACAGGCCGGTAACGCACTTGTAACGCCTCTGGTGTTCCAGGTATCCATGGGCGACGCCGATTGCTTACCATCAGGTGATCCGTCTGCTCGTTTACCGGCTTATGCCATAAAAAAAATCCTATCAATGCAGTTGACAACCTTAGGAAAATCTAGTACCTACATGCACTGAGTGCAACGAATTCTATTCAACATTCAAATGAGAACTAAAACAGTTGTCCGGCTCCAACACAGAACTAATTACCACTAAAACAATTCACACAACATTTCGAAATATGTTCCCAACAAACATGGACGCTGTAAGCCACACGCTACTATTTAGTATTCTAAAACACGCAAAGGAAACTACCACGTTTTAATGAAAGGAATGTTCCTAGTTGCAAAACCACTCTGAATTACTTTTCTCAGAGGAATTCTAATAAATGGGAGATGCAACTGCGATCCGAATGTGGTTACATTTCGCTTTAGCGAAGAACCGAAGTATCATCACCAGCAGATCAAGATATCGTCCTGTCTTATGACATTTTCAACTTTATTGATTTGGATATAAAGTTGAAATTGCAATTACAAGAATTGACAGTTTAGATAGGTTGACCTGCTGGCAACTGAAGTCGGAAGCACGATAAGATATACCTTTCTAGTATAACTTGATCTTGTGTTAAGAAGGTTTTTCTTTTAGTGAGAGGTCAAATGTAAATGGACACGTCTAATTCTACCCTCAAAAGGAAAGCTTTAAATCAGAAACGAGGTTTTACGTGAAATCGTCCTCTAGGGAAAACTACGTTTTGCAGACGAGAAACTATTTTCCAAGTTCCACGAAAAGGCTTACGATGTAACATTTTCACTGGAGAATTTAGTAATTTTCGTTGTACACCTGCAAAATTATATGAAACAATATTTCATATTTTAAATGTAATTCGTAAGCTGATTATAAAACTGTCAGGGTTTTGGTAACATCAAATGTAGTGTATAGCAAATACAAAATAATAATTCCTTTTAATAGTAGAGGATTAATCCTCGAAGTGTCGGCAGAGGTTGACATAACATTCTAGGTCATAGGTAGTAATGCAACACCCAATTGCACTGTAAGCACGGGACCCCTGACCAACGACAACAGAACATCGAATGTATTGAGTGGAGCGTCAATAATTTTGTACAATTTTTTTTTTTTTTCAAAGGGGGGAAAATCATCGAATGACTGCTCCCGCCTGGGTGAGGCGGGAGGGAGTGTCAGACTCTTACTGACTAAAAACCACCCCGTTCCTTCTCCTGCACGTCGAGCCGGAGCCCCGGTTACCCGTTAGGTTCTCCGCGACTCCGAATCGGCATCGGCCCTATTGGGCCCCATCTGTGGCGGTCTGATGGCTCTTTGAGGCGCGCGCGGAACGCGACGCGCCGTACGCTCGGGTCTGTTTCTGGTCGGACGGGGGGCCACCCATGCTCGCCGTCCGCAGGCCCACGCTTACGGTGGCCGGAGATCGTCCCGCGATCCCCGACGCCCGGTGTGTCCTTCGCGATGGCTGGGTTGCGAGGAGGCAGCGCTTCGCTGCCTCACGCGTCCCGCCTCCTCCTTAGCTAGCATGACTGCTTCGCAAAAGGAGGAGACGGCATCCCAGTCCCCCTCGCTCCGCATCATGGCCTGCACTAGGCCCGGACGCGAGAGGTCGCCATCGCCGATGACTTCCCTGAGGGCACGGCGGTGCTCAGCCCACGCAGGGCATTCCGCCACAGAATTTTGTACAATAGGGCATTACCAACACAGTGTCTAATTTTGTACTTACAAACACAATATGATATAATAAGCAAACACGTATTTATTCAAGCATACAACAATGTTTGCATACAAATGTATGTACCTATAACTTTTCCGCCGCTGCTGGTTGAATAGTTAGACGTAAACAAAACAACTGATTATTCAAATGTGTTCATTCATTAATACACAAGTGAACTGACATTTTTATTGATCAATCGATTTTGTACCTACTCTCTTGTAAGTAAGAGTAGAAATTCGGTAAGATTATCGTCCTTGTTGTGTATTAACTCGTCGAATACCGGTTTTGTAGACACAATTATAGAACAATAGGTTGCGGTCACCGGTGACCGCTTGGTATTTGACAGTTTAAAGGGTTGGTTGTATCAAAAAATCCACACTTGGCAAGCTGGGGATGCCAGTTCACGCTCGTAACTACAACTTTACTTGGATTTAGACGTAAACGAGCAGAGGAATTACCTAACAGTAAGCATATCGTCGGCGGTATTTCCGAACCGATACGATCGTCAAACCTTCAAGAAAGGAGCGGATTCCTTTCGAACTCGTCGAGTACCGTCATTATAGACACAATTATAGAATAATAGATTGCGGTCACCGGTGACCGCTTGGTGTTTGACAGTTTAAAAGGCCGACAACGCACCTGTGCCTCCTCTGGTATTGCCATGAGCGGCGCTCATCGCTTATCATCCAGTGATTCGTCTGCTCGTTTATTTCCTATTCCATAAAAACACCAATCGGCGCCGCCCATGGACACTTGAAACAGTAGAGGACCGAGGAGAGCGTTACAAGTGCGTTAAGGCTGGTCCTTATGAAAATTAGGAATTTTATGATTGTTAGGAATTCAGGGATTGGGGAGATTGTGGAGAGGGGTAATTGGGTTGTGAAAATTGTACGGTTTGACTCTGTGCTAAAATAAATTGATCCTTAGTCGGTTCTTGCGACACTCGCGGAAAGAAAAGGTGCCAAATCTATTTGGCTACATAACTTATAACAAAGTATTGTAACACTTAAAAATTAAATTGAAATTGCACAATTTGATTCCCCTAGTCCTTTCCATCAGCGTACCACAAGACAATCGGCGAAACGTCACTGATTTGTGGTCGATGTCCCATCGCCACGCACGAAGCGCTTCGCATCAAGTTTCCTAGTGCATACTGCTAAGGAGCGGAATTCTTTGCCTGAGCCTATATTTCCTGAAGGGTGTCTTCAAGGCCCGAGTGATATGGGACGACGTGCTCCATCGTAGACCACATCATTGCTTACCACAAGACGAGAAAGTGGCTAAACGTCATTAAATAGAAAAAATAAATGAAGCCATTTTACGTCCCCTTATAAAACTTTATTATAGGTCATAACATTTTATCCACATATTTTGCTATACACGAGGCGACTATTTTGCAACTAACTAAACCCTTTGAATACAAAATAGTTCGTTTAAATAAATTCATATTTTATAGTTGGAAAATCTCTTTTTATTGAAAGAAAGAAAGAAAGAAAGAAAATACATTTATTTGGCCATTGGCACACGAAGACAAGGATCATTACAATATAAATAAAAAATACAGTGAAAATAAAAACAAAACATTAATAATAGATTTTATGAAAGAGAAAAGAAATGAACAAAAATCATTAAAACATAACAAAATATAATTAGAATAATAACCGAAACTAAAAAAAAAACTAAAAACAAAAAAAAAGTATAATTATATATATAAAACAAGGAAAGAAATATAAAAATAATAAAGTGCGCGTGCCCAGGCCAAAAGGGCGACCACCTCAGCATATAGTTGAGCGTTCCTGCCCAACGCTGGTTTTCAGGTGGCACCCTGCAGTGACTCACGGACGGCGGTACCGCCCCTCAATAAGGAAAAGAAAATAAATAATAAAAGATAATAAAATTATACAAACAAAACAAAATTGTGCAGAATATGTGTGTACATGTGCGTGAAAAATTGCGATCAGAATAATATATAGATAGATATATTATGCGAATACAACAAAATATAAAAATGCAATTATAAGAGGTAAGTAGTCAACTTCCATTTTAATTTTTATTTTAATAACGGGCGGTTGTCACATAATTTTGGCTGCCAAATCAGACAGGTACTATTTTAGTGATAGCCTTGCTGAGCTCTAGTTCACTTTGACGCGTACCCACAGAGATACGGTTGGCTTCCACTGGCCACCGGACACAAAACCACGGCAGCAGTGTTTACGAGTGGTTATAATTAAGAAAGAAACACGGTGAGCATGAGTACCCACACGAAACGCACAGACTTCCAAGTTGGCAAACAAAAGTAAGTATAATTGCATTGTATTCGAATAATAAACTCAAATTAGATAAAAGATTTGTCAATATTTATGTTGTTAAATTTAATTTGTGATGTCAAAATAAAAGTTTTTAATTTTAACCTGAACGTGTTTTTATTTTTCAGATGTCTAATTGGTGGTGGAATATTATTCCAACATTTGGAAGCCGCATAACGGAAGCTGCCGCGAAAAGCTGCAGTTTTATGCTGGGGAATGGCGAGCTGCTGAGCACACCGCCTACCCTCACGCTCCCGGTGACTATTAACCCATGCAAACCTAGAGTACAGGTATGGGGGAGACTTGTGTTTTATCACGTCGAACATAAGACAGGCGAGGTGGAGTTTACGGCGCGACTTCATTTTTAAAACATTATGTTTGTTTAAAAATGGCGTAATATGACTTCTTGGTGGAACATTGTAGCAAAATCGCGCGCAGGCATTCTGTACTCTCTGTATTAATCTCCCGGTGCGTGCCAAGAGCCTGGGGCCCATAACGGTATCTGCGTAGTTTAATATTGATAGAACTAAACTCTCCACCAGCCGCACCCGCAGTTCCTCGCACAAGTAGGGTCGTATTTTATATAAGATTTTCAAACGATAGAAACAACTTCTTACACAGTCTGAAATAAAACGTTCAAACCTTAGACCTTCATCCATTACAAGGCCCAGGTTTCTCGCCTCACTTACTCGTTCTACATTTTGACCCTTTACATTAATGCTTACGGAAGTGCTCGGTGGAATTTTGTGTAATAAGCCTAGGGTGCCAAAGATCATAAATTTGGTTTTAGCTGGATTTAGTATTAAGGAGTTTCTTTCTGACCATTCGAATATACCCTCCAGATCCTTGTTTATTTTTCTGGTTGCAGACTCATAGTCTTGAGGTCTAAAAGACAAGTATATTTGAAGGTCATCAGCGTAAATATGGTATTGACAGTGCTTAATTTCCTTTATTATATCCGCGGTATATGTGATAAATAATGTGGGGCCTAGAATTGAGCCCTGTGGCACTCCTTTCATTAGGGGAGTTGTTTGTGACTTATGAATATTACCCTTTTGGTCTCGTAATTCGACGTATTGAGCACGGTTGCTGAGGTAGCTGTCGAACCATCTCAAAGTTGGCGTATCAAAGCCATAAAAAGCCAGTTTCGATAACAAGAGCGTTAAATTTATGGCATCGAAAGCCCTGGAATAGTCTAATAACACTAAGATGGTACAGAAGCCCCTGTCCTGTGAAGCCAGTATGTTGTCAGTGACATCAAGCAAAGCTGACGTCGTGCCACGACCCCTCCTAAAACCTGACTGTAATTCAGGAAGAATGGCATTTGCCTCCAGATATTTTGTAAGCTGTGTGTTTACCACCCTCTCCAGTACCTTAGATAATAGGGGCAAAAGGCTAATGGGTCTAAGATCTGTCACATCGGTAGGGGAACTTTTTTTTGGTATCGGGCGTACAGTTGCCAGCTTCCAATCGTCAGGAAAGGTTGAGGTGGTGATTGATGTATTTATAATATTTGTTAAGTATTTCAAGGTGTAGGGTAGTGTCATAATAAACATATTGAGTGTAATACAATCATGCCCCTCGGCATTCGATGTGAAACTTTTAATAATTTTAAGAACATCATTGTCATCAACTGTCTGTAGTGTAAAGGTACTGTCGGTGAATCGGTGAAACTCATAAAAACTCAAACTGCTAATAGTTAAGTTCATGGTTCCAGGTACATTTAAAAAGTGGGTATTTATTTTATCCGAACCATTAAAATGTGACGGTAGTTCGGTATTCCGATTTAGAGGCAACAAAGTTGTTTTTATATTATTCCAAAGGATTTTAGGATATTTAATTTTATTGTTTATATTCGTCTTGAAGTAAGCTACCTTCTCATAAAATAGTGATTTTCTTACTAAAGTTTTCAGGTCTTTGTAATATATTCTTTTAGATTCCGACTTAGTTTTCATATAATTTACATAGGCTGTATTTCTCAAATTCATCATCAGTTTAATGTTATCAGTGATCCATGGGTACGTTTTTTCCCTAATAACATACGTTTTGAGAGGAGCATGTTTGTCGAAAAGGTTAATTATACCCTGATTTAACCTGTCCACCATGACGTTTATATTATTTGACTGACCAGTCATATGCCAGTCATTAGATTGCAGGTCGTCGTCAAACTTCTTAGGGCATATTTTTGTTAAGCTCCTCTTGGTTACAGTTAGTGGCAGTGGTTTGTTCTTTTTAAAGTTAAACATAACTACCAGATAAGCATGCGCCCCCAGCGCCTCGATTAGATCCACCACATGGATAATAACGCTAGCGTCCGTGCAGACAAGGTCAATGAGGGTCTCAGTAGTGTTGGTAAAGTGTGTAGGCGATGTTATTATTTGTTTTAAATTAAAGCAATTTAAAAATGCGTTCAATTTGCAAACCTTTATCTCAGAGCGGTTCAAACAATTAATATTGAAGTCTCCAAGTAGAATAGTATTGTCACAAAATGAGAGTGAATCCATCGAAGCAGTGAGCCCATCAAAGAACAAATCGACATCAAACCAAGGTGGTCTGTATGCCGTGGCCACGGCAAGTCTCGTACCATTGATGTTTAACACCAACCACATTTGCTCAATCGAACCATGTGACGGGTCCACCGGGTGAGGGTGCGCACGCACATTAATTCCTCGCTTTATATAAAATCCAACGCCGCCGCCGCGGCCGCCGCGCACGCTCAGCGGGCGCGGCAGGTGACGCAGACGGTAGCCAGGCACGGTCGGTGCACGCCCCTCTTCCCCGTCCCTGAGCCAAGTCTCATTTATTGCCATAACATCAACGCCGTGTCTATCCATGGCAACAACAAACTCGTCGTGATGAGTACCCAGTGAGCCAGCATTTATAAAACCAACTTTAAAATGTTTTGAGGTCATGAGTAATGTAAAATGTGTATTAAGTACATATGACAACCAAAATCATGCAAAATAGAGAATATTATTAAATGTGAAAAAAATGATACTTGAAATTTGTGTTTACTTATTATGATTATAAATTTGTAACAAAATATATGATTGTTATAGATAATTATTATAGTTATAGCATTGTAATAAAATATACTATTTATACATGTACAATGTACATATACTATTATAAGAAGGGTAAACATTAAATAGATAGTAAATATACATAGGAGTAAGTAAGGAACATAGGTAACTGCAGGGAGCGCACCCCCATCCAGCCCCCATCATTAAGACATAACACAAACAGTTACAAATTCTATTTACATGGTGATAAAAGTATCGCAACTCAATTAGCACAAAAGGCACACACACTTTTCTTAAATAAGCGCATTTATGGCAGGTATCAAAGAACAAAATTGGACCAAAAGTAGCCACACACAAAACACAAAATACCCTCACAAGGAAAAGATCATTTACAGACTGTCCAAACAAGTAACTTAAATGTAACAGACATGGGGAACCACTTAACGACCTCGACTGCTTCCAAAAATCTGCGCTAGGTCCGCATCATTGCAGATACGCTGAGCAGGGACTCCATCTTCCCTACGCGCATAGATACGCCCGTCCTTTGTCCAGACGTACCTATACCTAGCCCGCTGCCCAGCCTCACGAGCGCTATGGAACAGTTTACTGTTCATTTGTGTGAGACGCTCATTCACATAGATCCTACGCGGTGGGGCGCTTATGTTGAGGTCCGCCGTGGTGAGGCCGCGTCGCACGCGCGCCGCCCGCAGCAGTTGGTCGCGGACATCGCGGCGCGCCAGTCCGCGATGACGCGCGCCCGCAGTTCTCCCGATGGCGAGTCAGCACCGTCGATTAAACCGCGCCTCACACCACCGATGCGCTCAATGTTTACGACATCCCGGTCTTCCACGGTGACACCCAGTTTCGTCGACAGGACCTTGATGGTGTGGAATTTGTTTTCATCCTTGGTCTCCGGTATGCCAGCAATTATTAGGTCGTTCTGGAGGAGCTCCTGATCCCGGTCGTTTAGTTGTCTTTAGTGCAGCGATAGTGGCTTCTATGGCGTCATAGCTAGCGGGACTTTGCTCCTCAAAGCGCCTCTCAAAGTCGGACACTTTGTTTTCGATTTTAGTCATTCGATCGTTACAGTCACTTACCGACATGCGCAGACTTAGGAGCTCGCTCTGAAACTGACGAAACTCGTCCCTCATTGCACCCAATTCCTGCCTCAAGCACCTGATTTCATACGCCACATTTAGGTCGGTGGCACTCAGAGTAGGATCCGTGATGGTCATTGGGTTTTGGGTATCCGTGCAGCACTCAGACATGGCGTTTTTAACTGGTGTGGCTGAGTTGTCTTGCCTGGGTGTCTTGGCCTTGCAGCCCGGACAGAGCCAGGTCGGCGACACTTTAGTTGATGCCGGAAAGCCCACACAGCCGGGATGATATGCACCTGGGCACTTGGTGCAGCGGATGCACTCAGCCGACGATATAAATTTGCCACAACCACCACACTTCGCCATGACCAGATATAATAATGTAAATACCCACAGCAGATATATACAAAATAGTTAGTAATTACACTTAACACTTAGCACAATTTCCAATCCATAGGAACATGAAACAACTTTACTTAATAGATTCAATATACTGATTTTAATTAATGTCAATGATGCTTATAAAATTTGTTCCCTATTATTATCTTAAGTTGAGGGTGGTTCACAAATGATTACAGTGTTTAATTATTTAGTTTTAAGTTTATTCTGTATTCACTGAACACTGTCACTAGATAACAATAGACGCGATTTATTGTACTATTAGCTATATTTTTAGCAATAAATTGTTACACTGCGATCGTTGTTATTATTTTATTAACTTGTTTATCACACACACCGATTAGCTGTTCGCCGCGTCCGTGACGTCACACGAATTGTTGTTTAATATTAAAATTCT
>JAZHFQ010000161.1:0-53259 GCA_038387885.1 Spodoptera picta | reverse complement strand
GTTCTATCGCTAATAGTTTCGGAAGCGCATTCGACGGAAGACATTTTCAGACTCATTTTTCTACACCTTCGGGTACACAGATGCACACGGTCCGGCAGTTGTTTGCAATCCGTATCATTCTACGTACACACAAAACCATCCTACCAAACAGTAACCAAAGCCCTGCAATCATTAAGAGAAAACCCAAACCAGTCTGTCCCCGAGTTCCAACAAACACCACCTTTGCGAGCCGACAGAGCCGTTACCTAGGTGCTTTAATCTATAACAAAGTCCACAACATATTAAATGTGCACCGCTTAAGCAGTTTTCAGTGCAAGTCCAAGGTGAAAGAGTATCTGCTCACCCTGAACTATGACGCTACTGAACAGTTACTCAACCCTTAACCGGCACACACACTCACTCACACACTCACGTACATACACACACTCACTCACGCATACACACTCACTCACATATACACTCACATAGGTATTCACTAACATTATTCAAGGATTGCAGAATTCCTTTCTATCAGTATTCTGATTTTGCTTGCACCAACAGTTACTTATTCAGTCTAGCCGTTGTTTATTTATCTTACCTTACCTTTGTTAATACTATTCTCAATTTTTTTTTTACTTTTTTATTTTTTTATTTTTTTATTTTTACTTTTATGTCATAATACACCTTTCATAGTTATGTACTTATCAATAACACGGACGGTAGGATGACCCCTGTAACACAGGTTTTCCTAGCACGGGGGTCATTGAACATAATTATATACTAAATGACAAATGTCTTCATGAATTCTAGATCAGTGTCATGATTGTGTAACGTGTACTTCTTTATTTTGAATAAATGATTTTTATTATTATTATTATTATTGTTCAAATTTTACCAAGGTGCCCCTTACAGGTGCTGAGGGTGGCCACCGGGGTGGTTTTAGTGAGGTAAGAATCCCACACTCCCTAGTCTTTCTCCCCAAAAAGCTAGGCGCCTTTTGAAGGTTTCCCCTCGACATCAAAAAAAAAAAAAAAAAAAAAAAAAAAAAAAAAAAAAAAAGGTACAAATAGGTACAAAGGTAGGTAAAAACAGGTACAAACCTTTCCTCTTTATAATATTAGTATAGAAGTATAGATTGAGCGTAGGTAGGTTATGAATTAGGTAACGCAGTTATGATTATATTTTTTGTATTAATAATTAATTGTGGCTTCCTTCGTTTATTACTGATGTTCTCAAGATTTCAACAATTTTATGGTTAGATTTTTTTTTATTAAGTAAAAGAAATATGTATTGTAGTGATGTTATGACTTATTAAGTTCTGCTCTTAATAATTAGAAGTTACAGGGACTTATTCTTTAAGTCAGTAGTAGCATGCAGTCGAGAATTATGCCCGGTATATGGCTATAGACTCACCCCTTATTACATGGGACTCATAACATAAATAGTTAAAAGTCCGGCGGAGGGCACGGTGGCCTCGCAGCGCAAGTAGCAACACCACAGAAATATATTCTTTAATATATCTGTGAGCAACACCGATGCGAGCGCCAACGCTAGTCAGTAGGCTATAGACATCGCAGCGCCGCGCATGCTGCTCATAAAGAAGAACACTTCTATGGTTCGAAACTAGTAGAGCTTTTTTTAGTAAATTCACGTGAATAACCCGCAATTTTTAGTTAATATAGAAAAAAGTAGTAGCTCTAGTCTAAAACCTAAATACGCTGCACAAGGAAATCAGAATGGCAAATAATCGCTGTTCATTTAAATTTAAGGTTCGGGAACACATTTATAAAAAGTGGCAAACTCAAAACAGTGGTAATATGTAGTCTATGTATTGCATTTATTTATATATTTATGTATTATATAGTAATTATATCATATTATATGTATGCATATATGGGATATATATTTATTATATAGAGGTAATTCATTTTAAGTCCCTATACCCTTAGTTATGTATTATCGACTATAACTATCATATCTTCCCTTTTTAATATTTTATTACCTTAACTTCGTTATCTACTACTTCATACTTTCTTTTTACAATTTTGCACCTACCGCGTCTACTACTACTACTACTAGTAGCACGGAGTCTGGAAATGTGCCCGGTATATGGCAATAGGCTCACCCCCTATTATATGGGACTCATAACGTAGATAGTGAAAAGTGGGTGTTACTTCTGTGTGCACCTCTGCCTACCCCTTCGGGGATAAAAGGCGTGATGTTATGTATGTATGTATGCACCTACCGCTTTAACATTCTGCACCACCCAATGGTCGACTGTCAGATAATGCCTACGGCATTAAGTCCGCCAATTACACTGTATGTGCAATAAAGTTTAATAAATAAATAAATTCGAAACATAATAACCAAACCACTATTAATCAAATATATTATCATAACTTACCTCTATAATTACAAAAGTTTCTGATCAGTGCAATTTGAACATTTGGCCAAATAAACAACAGTTCTCCTGATCTCTGTAATCCTCCGTGTATAACGAGCGCTTTGGAATAATTTACACTGTGGTCGGTAACCTTGTGAACGCCTTACTGGAACTCAATATCTGCGTCGACACCGAGGGTGTACTGAGAGCGGGCTCTGAGTACTGCGGTTTACTGATAAATACAATATGAAGGTGTTCTACACGATATATCTGGAATTTCGGTCTAGTTAATGGAGGGCATCTTAGGATGCTGATTTTTGAGTTAAATTCGTTTCGTTTCCAGCGAAGTTAAATTTATGATAGTGGGCAAAATTTAGAAAAGAATAAAGTAGGAATAATAGTGCCATCTTGGCAATGTTGCTATCGTTCTATATGACTATATGGCGGGATGGGTAAAGTTTATATTTAGTTATGCGAAAATCAAATGATAGCTGTTTGATATTATGTTAGTGGATAACCGTACTCGGTGTTATATAAAGGTACGGTATGGTCAATAATTTTGAAGAAACTTTTTATGTCTCTTCGATCCATCAATATTTAAATTAACAATTTCATATTTCAGTCGATCCTGGATTATTTATTAATCCGAGACCATCATTCACACTCTGAAAAGCACTGATTTACACGTTAATTATAATTAGTCAGTTAAATTTTCCCCGGTCATAATTAATGTGTATTTTGACATGCAATATACGTTCTTATAACCCAGTTATAAAGTTCGAAATACGCTGAGATGTGAAAGATTATTTCATAAATCATATGAAGATTAAATTTTGTATCATATGTGACAGATGTTTCGAAGGCAATTTGAGTCGCATGTTGAAACTTAGTTAATGCTGGACTTTATTGGATTATCCTACTTAATATTCTTGTTGCTGCGATTGTTGACTGTTTATTGGGACGGCTACTAAATTGGAGAATATTGGACACATTTAATAAATCAAGTATGGGAAGCTATACGTCGAGACGACTGGACCGACTCGACCGGAGTAATACCACGGCCTCACAGAAAAACAACGTGAAACAACATTTGCGTTGTATTGTGAGATGTAAGTGAGGTTGTCGGGTGCATAGTTACCCCCAATCCCTAATCCCAACAATCCTTAAATTCCTAATCCCCAAAAGGCCGGTAACGCACTTGCAACGTCTCTGGTGTTTCAGGGCGGTGTCGATTACTTGCCATCAGGTGGTCTGTCTGCTCGTTAACGGCTTATTCCATAAAAAAATCTTCTTTATCTTTATTTAGATCTTATACATTGTGTTCAAGTCACGTTATAAAAATGAAAGTACGTACTATGTTGGGTCCGTCTCGTTAAGTAATTATTACAAGTGATTTTATATTTGTATTGTAACTTTCGTGAGACATACTAAATAAATTATTATGTTTTCGAACCTAACAACACCAACGCAGCTGCCGGCGGGCGAGTCTAGCGAGCCAACAGTGCCACGCGCGCCGCCGTCGCCGATACCACGAATGGAAGAAAGTGCGCGTGAATCACGGCAGAGGGCGCGCTGGGCCCGCAGACTCGAGTAGCCAAGAGCAGCGCGACAGTCGCCGTGTCGCGGGTCGCGAAATGCTGCTCATGAATATGCCTTTAGCATGGCTTGAAACTAGTCGAGTTCCTCGTCAAATTACTACGTGTCGAAAGCATAATGATTTTAGAGGTATATTATCTGACAAAGATTCCAACTAAAAATGTCTTCACCTCAGTGAGTTATCAAGGACGGATATCAGTCGCTACACATAAAATACTGGCAATTAATCTAATCCAGTTTGGAATGAGTGGCGACTCGAAAAACTAATTGAAAAAAGGCCAAAGAAAGGACTGATATGAAAGTATTCGTCTGTTATGAGTCTAATTCATATTTTTGGGATATTTCGTACTAATCCTAACTTATTGAATAGTTTAACACCTTATGATCTGCTTCAAGGTAAGAAACTGTGAATGCAGTGGGAATGCAAGTCCGGAGCGTCGTACGTGACCAAGTGACCGTCAGATGCTGGTGGCATTTGTAAATAGGTATGCAACGTGACTCTTATTGTTGCAACTTGGGTTTGAGTTTACCTCTAATATTCTTAAATATATTAAAAAATTTGGTGCTGTGTCTTTGTTATATACACTTATAATATAGATTAAATATGCGGGAAGAGTGTTTGTTATCTTATTCAATACTAGCGACCCGCCCCAGCTTCGCACGGATGCAATATGCATGTATTATACATATAAACCTTCCATAAGAATCACTCTATCTATTGAAAAAAAACCACATCAAAATCCGTTGCGTAGTTTTAAAGATCTAAGTATACCGGGACAGGCGGATAGCGACTTTGTTTTATACTATGTAGTGAAAATTAACATAGATACCAACAGACACTAAAAATCTATAGTTAGTTTCCATCACATCAGCTCTTTGCTCGACTGCAATATATGTTTTTTTTTTTTTTTTTTTTTTAAGGGGGGAAAATCATCGAATGACTGCTCCCGCCTGGGTGAGGCGGGAGGGAGTGTCAGACTCTTACTGACTAAAAACCACCCCGTTCCTTCTCCTGCACGTCGAGCCGGAGCCCCGGTTACCCGTTAGGTTCTCCGCGACTCCGAATCGGCATCGGCCCTATTGGGCCCCATCTGTGGTGGTCTGATGGCTCTTTGAGGCGCGCGCGGAACGCGACGCGCCGTACGCTCGGGTCTGTTTCTGGTCGGACGGGGAGCCACCCATGCTCGCCGTCCGCAGGCCCGCGCTTACGGTGGCCGGAGATCGTCCCGCGATCCCCGACGCCCGGTGTGTCCTTCGCGATGGCTGGGTTGCGAGGAGGCAGCGCTTCGCTGCCTCACGCGTCCCGCCTCCTCCTTAGCTAGCATGACTGCTTCGCAAAAGGAGGAGACGGCTTCCCAGTCCCCCTCGCTCCGCATCATGGCCTGCACTAGGCCCGGACGCGAGAGGTCGCCATCGCCGATCACTTCCCTGAGGACACGGCGGTGCTCAGCCCACGCAGGGCATTCCGCGACAGTGTGTTCCACCGTGTCCTCAGGGCGGTCCTCGCAGTGATGACACCCGGACGTTTCCTCCCGCCCCATCAGACACAGGTACCTCCCGAAACTCCCATGTCCGGTGAGGACCTGCGTCAGGCGGTAGTTGAGGACGCCGTAGCGTCTCTCAAGCCACTCCTCAAAGAGGGGACTTACCGCTGCGATAGCAGCGAGCCCAGCCCTCGGTTGCGACAGTCGGTGCTGCCATTCCGCCATGAGATCGCGCCGGAGCTCATCCCGCCACGCACCTATCTGGCGCGGCAGCGGGGTTTCGCCCCGGCGACGTGCCTCCGCGCGCATGCTGTACACGCGCGCGAGCACCTTCGCCTCCAGATCCCACGGCGGTAATCCGGCAAGGAGGTTCGCCGACTCCCCAGAGATCGTGCGGTATCCGCGGATCATTCGGATCGCCATGACCCTCTGTGACATGAGCAGCGTCCGAGCGGGACGCCGCAGCATGTTCGGCGCCCACACAGGGGCGCCGTAGAGGGCCATGGACCGCACGACCCCGGCGTATAACCTCCGGGCAATATATGTTTAACCCTCTTCCGTGGTGTATGCACAGGCGCTACAACTATATACCTACTATCAATCTAAATTTCGAAACGAAACTTCAATAATCTTATAGATATGTATAATCATATTCTGAATAAATAAAATTATAATAAGTACCTTAGCCAAGCGAATATAAAACGGTTCTTTGTGACGATCACGCATTTCAAACATTCAAGATAAATCTAGTCACCGTACTATTTTCATCGAGTGCCAACCGAAACAGATAAAATGGAAGTCCCACATAAAACATAGAAGACAAACTCTTATCCAGATTGCGATACAAAGGTTTCATGAATCTTTGAAGGTATTGACCCTTAGAGCGTTCAAGGTCGAATCGAAATACAATTCGTAGTTATGTGTATTCAAAGATCCGATCCCGGTCTCAAATCGGGGAAAGGCTTTTAACACGGAAAATAATTGACGTAAACAGGATTTTCAGTGATGTAGAAAATCATTTACGATATGTTATTTTAGTAAATTTCTTTTTTATGGGGTGTGGTCTGACGCTCTTGCTGGATTTAACCAATAAAATAAACTGATTAGGAAGATATGTCCGTGCTTGTACTTCAGTTTGCTATTGACCCTCCAGTCTCAACGGATCTTAGTATTCAATGTTTCCTAGCTAATTATTACTAATAGTGTTCTTCTACTTCTTCTTATGGTGCCACTTTATTCCTGAAGGTTGGCCGTCAACTTTTTGAAATGGTCCTTGTGGCTAGACGGAAAAGTTGTTCCACAGAGCTGATACCAGTCCACTTCCGATTATTGCGTAGCCACGACTTTTTCCTTCGCCCAACACTTCTCTTCCCTTCCACCTAATAATTAGTAACTTCCAACTAATCGTGTATTTTTAATATTTCATACTATAACCTCTTTATTAAGGTACTATAAATCTCTACTTTTGATCATAAAACAGAACCAAAATTATTGTACGAAAAATATCTAGATTAATCGCCGAGTCTGTGACATAATCTACTAAATTATGGTATCATCGTATTTGTGTGTTACCCTCGCGATAATATAATGTACGGCCCTAATAGCACGTAATGTTTGCGTCGCACTCCCTGTTATCTTTACCGGCTCCCTGATTACTCCGGCACCGACAATTTGATTAGCTCCTGACGTGACTGAGACACGGACGTGCACTGAGGTCAGCAGAGGGCCATATAATTGAGGAAAATGTATGAATGTCGAGGAAAACAAGCTCCAATTAATCACGAAGACACGTGGTGGTGAATATTTGGCGGAGCTGTGTGATAAATTTATAGTTTGCCATGATTGCTCCGTTCATTTATGTTCTCGATAAATTTGTTCAGACCTTTTCGTGAGCGCTTAGTTTGATTGGCTTTTCGGATGTTCTCAAGACGACAGTTGTCGTAATAATAAAAGTTTATATTAAAGATGACTTCCTCATTGGCCGAGTGGTCGCAAGTGCGACTGCCGGGCAAGGGGTCTCGGGTTCGATTCCTGGGTCTGACAAAATATTACTGGGTTTGTAAAAACCTCAGTAGTAGCACGGAGTCTGGAAATGTGCCCGGTATATGGCAATAGGCTCACTCCCTATTACATGGGACTCATACACATAATAGTGAATAGCGGGTGTTACATTGTACCTGCTGTAATGTGCACCTCTGCCTACCCCTTCGGGGATAAAATCGGCAGTGTTTTTTTGATTAACGGCAAACATTACAATGATTCTAAAACATAGCTGGTTTTCAAAGTATAAATCTATTTCGTCTGATTAGAGGCTGAACAAATCAGTACAGTAGAGTCAACAGACAGTCTGACTGAAGTCAATAAAAATACAAATAAAAAAAATAAACACGCCAGCAATTCAAACATGGCGTGATAAATATTCCAAGAGTCAATCAATCGGGAGCCTTTCAACTATTTTGCTATGCACAAAGCTACGCCCGCGCCAGCAGCAGCCGACGAAAAAATACATTTTCATTTCCCGAGAGCTCAATATTTTCGAAAGGTAATTTTATTTCTCTATACTTATAAACAAGTGATCGCTTGAAAAATCTTCTATGATTTTATGTGTTCATTTAGTTGCAGATACCTAACCTGGTTTGAGTGCCATACTTGAGCCGAAAAGTATATTATTAAGGTTTTTTAAAGAAGAAACAACATAATAAACATAATTTCCCGCCTTTTACCCCCAAAGGGGTAGTTAAGAAAAGTGTCTCAAGAAAATTTAATTAAATCGTATTAAAAGCACTATTACTGTTTCTTCCCTGTCCAATCAATACGGTTACTTTAGGTGATTGGAGAGCTGAGGTTTCTAAGTAAATGATAAATACATTTTCGAAACTTATTAACTGTAAGTAGGTTATATCAAAGAAGTTATATTCATAAATCATGTCATCATCATCATCATCAACAGCCTGTTTTCGTCCACTGCTGGACACAAGCCTCTCCAATGGCACGCCATTGACTGCTCGTTCTTCAGCTCTACGCATCCAACCACTTTACGTATATCGTCACTCCACCTAACTGGAGGGCGCCCTACACTACGTTTGCCTACACGCGGTCTCGTATGTACCAGGAAGGAAACATAAAAGTACATAACATCACGCGTTATAGCCCCGAAGGGATAGGCAGAGGAGCACATTACGGCACTTAATGCTACTGTACAATGTAACACCCACTTTCCACTATTCATGTTATAAGTCCTAAATAATAGGGGGTTAGCCTATTGCCATATACCGGGCACAATTCCATACTCTGTGCTACTACTGAGATTTTCTTTAAAACCCAGCAATACTTTGCCCGACCCGGGAATAGAACCAGAAACCCCTGCCGCATTCGGCAAACGGGGCAGTCTTCATTCATTCTTATTTTCTTTACCATTAAAATTATGAGTTACACGAAAGAAAAACTTACTTCTTCATTTAAACAGTCCAGACTCGTCCAACGATTTTACTATAGAGGTATAATACAAGCAAGTCTTCTTAAACGAACTTAAAGAAACTATTAAACAACAAACTGGAAAACAAAATCGAAAATAGTTCTTGGAGAAAACGTTAAATCTTTACAATCTAATTATGTTAAGACAACCTTAAATGTCTTCACAATTGCAACGACTATTCCCTTCAAAGAAGTACTTGAGCAAAAGTGTGACGTCACAATGCTGCGTCACCATTTTTCCACGTTCTTTGTGAGAGAGCAATGCGGCTTTTGATATGGTAATCTTGCAAGCGCTGGAACTCTCTATTAATGCTAAGTTTCCTAGCTATCGTGAATATTTGGTGATAGCTAATAGTGTGAATTGTGAATAAGGTCGATTAGTTGATTTAGTAATAGCTGTATGATTTCGGTTATCAAATTTTTGATAAATTCATCATTTGAGATTTGAAAAATGGTCGCTGAAGTAAGTTAGTTAGGCGCCACAGTCGTTGTTTCAAGAGACTGTGTCCTTTTCTTATGGGATAAGCCCACCACAACCTTCCAAAACCGCTGCAACTCCTGTAAGCCAGGATCTACAGTAGATACAACCATGAAAACACCGGAACACTGAAGTTCGGCGCGTCTCAGGGATATGAATAACTGTCTTGGTTCCCGCAACGAAGTGAATCAGAAGATATTATAAGAGGAGAAGAAAAAAACTATAGTTTCCACTTCCTTCGGTGAATTACAGGCAGGCAGGCCTAAAGGCACAAAAAAGAGATAGTATAACTGGGTGAACTGAGACAAAAGAGACTGTGTCCGCCTTTTTTCAACGTCCTTGCTATACGGTATGTAGACAACATAATAATTAATTTTTTTTCAAGTAAATGCTCTCCACAACTTCTTCCCATCAATACTTGTCACATATATGACAAAGAAAGTCACGGAAAAACTTCTCAACGCTAAACTGAAACCGTAGTTTTACAGCGTTTTTCGTACGAACCCTTATGACAGGTTTATACCCTGAGAATGTTTATAGTCTTCATTTTCCTTTCCTTTCAGTTTTCATAACAACGATATACAAGAACGCGTGTGTTATAAACCTCATCTTCCTTCCACCAGCTACTCCCTTCCGGGTTTCATACTGATTAGAAATGATAGGCTGGGAAAGGGGGGCGGCGGTGTAGCCATTTATCTTCGAAGTGTTTTTCCCTACAAAATTCTAGCTGCATCGCCTCCGGATTACTCTTCATCAGCTGAATATATTTTCCTCGAGGTATGTATAAATGGTGTTAGGGCTCTCATCGGTGTGGTCTACTGTCCTCCTGCAGTAGACTATTTTTCTGACCTTGAGTTGGCTTTGGAATCCATTGGATCTATGTATGAGCATAACGTCATCATGGGTGATTTTAACACAAACCTTTTGCATTCTACCTACCGTTCCCGTAAACTTCGTGAGCTCATCGAGTCTGCCAGTCTTCATATTTTGCCACTCCAAGCAACTCACTGCAGCTCTGGAGGTGAGGATACGTGGCTTGACTTGGCCCTTACCTCATGCCCTTTTCATGTCTCCTCTCATGGTCAATGTCCTGCCTCTTGTTTTTCCCATCACGACCTTATCCATTTGTCCTACCGCCTTAAGCCCCCTAAACCTATCCCTAGGGTGCTGCGCATGCGTTGTTTTGCGAAATTGGATGTCGACAAATTACGTAACAATGCCGCCGGGCTCGAGTGGGAATCACAGGTATCCAATGCCTCCTCTGTCGATGATAAGGTAACCGTTTTCAACCGTTTGATAAAAAGTCTATACGACATTCACGCGCCGATTAAATCAATTACCGTTAAGCGTCCACCAGCTCCATGGATGTCGAAAGGTGTACGTATGGCCATGAGGCGAAGAAATCGAGCCTTCAGGAAATATAGACGGGATCGGTCGGATGAGAATTGGGTACTCTACAAGTCAGCTAGGAATCGGTGTAATCAGATGATACGTAATGCTAAACGCCGACACATTCTAGAAAATATCACTTCCACCTCCGCGGCTGCCATCTGGAAGTTCCTTGGAACGCTGGGTATCGGCAAACAAGGTCATATGGACCTACCTAATACGATTGGTTTGGACGATATCAATCGCCATTTCACCACTACCTCTAGTTTGGATCGTTCAGCCATTCGTCAGACGGTGGAGTTCATCACTGGCCTTCCGCGGCAGAGTACAGACTCTTTTAACTTTTCTCCGGTAGCCTTGGATGATATCAAAAAGATTATCCTATCAATCAAATCCAGGGCCGTTGGCTATGACGATATAGGTCGTAGTATGGTCATCCCGATCCTTGATTATATCCTCCCATCGATTACCCATATTATTAACTTTTCCTTGTTTTCAGGACAGTTCCCTTCCCTGTGGCGTAAAGCTTACGTCCGTCCACTCCCTAAAATCACAAATCCTACTCTCCCTACACACTTCCGTCCAATCTCGATCCTTCCATTCCTTTCCAAAGTGCTGGAGGCTTGTGCCCATAAGCAGTTATCAAGTTTTATAGCCCGTCACAACTTTATAAGTCCACTGCAATCTGGGTTTAGACCTGGGCACAGCACCGCCACAGCACTTCTCAAAGTGACTGGTGACATTAGAGAGGGGATCAGTGAGTCTAAAGTCACTGCTATGGTCTTAATAGACTTCTCAAATGCCTTTAATGCTGTCAGTCACGACATCCTTGAATCCATCCTGTCCTATCTTATGGTGTCGCCTGGGGCACTGGATTGGTTTCAGTCTTATCTTCGTGGGCGCCAGCAGGCTGTGCGCAATGAGGAGACGCTGTCGAATTGGTGTGAGCTTGCCGCTGGTGTTCCACAAGGCGGTATTCTTTCCCCATTATTATTCACTATATTTATTAACTTCATCACTCACAACCTTCAGTGTGCGTATCATCTTTATGCTGATGACCTTCAGATTTACGCTCGGGCCCGGCCGGAAGACTTGTCAATGGCCATTGACAGGCTTAATAAGGACTTGGAGGCTATAAGTGGATGGTCTGGCCGGTTTGGTGTGGCAGTAAACCCCACGAAATGCCAGGGTATTATTATTGGTAGCCCCCGTATGATGAACAGGGTGGTGATCGCACATCTTCCTCCCATAACTCTCGATGGTACGGTGATTCCTATTGGTTCAAGTGTCAAGAATCTCGGTCTGTATCTTGACGCTACGTTGAGCTGGCGGACTCAGGTCTCCAGTGTCAGCCAACGCGTTACTGGTGCCTTGCGTAATTTGAACCGGTATAGAAGGTTTCTACCACCCACGACCAAGGCAATGCTTGTGCGGTCCCTCATCTTTCCCATAATCGACTATGGTGACGTGTGCTATTACGATCTCGGCTCGGACCTGCTCAACAAGCTTGATCGTCTTATCAACAACTGCATTAGATTTGTCTTTAACTTGCGCAAATACGATCATGTTTCTGGGCATAGGTCTGAGTTGAAATGGATGCCCATCCGGCAGAGAAGGGCTCTCCGTGTTTTGACAACCCTTTTCTCAATCCTTCATTCTCCCACTCCCCCTTCGTATCTGACTCCTTATTTTCAATACCGTTACTTGGGACACTCTAAAAATCTTCGTTCTTCTCACAATCTTCTTCTTCACTGTCCTTCTCATAGTTCCGATACTGTCCACTCATCATTTCACATCCAATCTATTCTTCTGTGGAATAGGCTACCCTTGGAAGTCAGGAAGTCCTCCAGTAAGCAGGCGTTCAAGGTTGGAGTTCGTAAGTGGATTTCGGGTGGAAAGTTGGTAGAGTCTTCATAACCTATCTCTTTTATGTTTGAATATTTGATTGCACATATATATACATATATACTTATTTATTTATATATATATATATTGATCTATATTAATAAAATATTTATATTTACAATAGACCGTTGTATGTATACTGTCATTTTAAAAATTTTATTATATGTATAGATAGTTGTCAACTTATTGCACCGACCACGCTCTCACTGCATCACCTAAAGGTTGGCTAGTAAGAATGCCCATGGCATTAAGCCCGCCTATGTACTTTTGTTGCATAAAGTTAAATAAATAAAAATAAAATAAAGGGGATGAAAAGGTATGTGACTGAGAACGTAATACAACATAACTTATCATCGTACTTGGTTTTCTATGAAAGGGATGGATAGAGGAATGTTTCTCATGTAGGAAATGTCTTCATTAGAATGAGATTATCATAGGCACCCCTTCCAAATCTTCGTTCCTCAAATCGACCTACTCTATAAAAACAATGGTACCTACCGTATTTTTCCTCAATAGATGGCGCTAGTGTGCGTGCTTCGGCACGAATGGGCCGGCTCGACTGGAGTGATACCACGGCTTCATAGAAAACCGTCGTGAAGCAACGCTTGCGTTGTGTTTCGTCGTGTGAGTGAGGTTACCGGAGGCCCAATTACCCTCCCCTTCCCCAATCTCCCCAATCCCTAAATCCCCAACGATCCTCAAACTCCTAATCCCCCCTTAAAAAAAAAGAACCCCCAAAGGCCGGTAACGCACTTGTAACGCCTCTGGTGTTCCAGGTGTCCATGGGCGACGCCGATTGTTTACCATCAGGTGATCCATCTGCTCGTTTACCGGCTTATTCCATAAAAAAACAGAAGATAAATTGTTATTTTATTAAGCTTACATAAGATCTTTCAAAGGTTGACACAATCACCGTATACCATTAAACAAACACAAAATCGTTTAATTTAACTCCACAATTTCGCCAGGTAATTTTGGACCGAAATTCCTCTGAAATGCGGTGCTTCTGTGTACGGAACCACAAATGATAAGACTTCAATTGGTAATAGATATCGTATCACGTGGCTCCACGCCTGTGATTGCGATGCCAGCCGCATCGAGTCTGATGGTGGTACATTTCCGATATTATTGAGCTGTAGTATGGTGGTGATAGAGATGAAATTTAATGCTAACTGGAAAGGTAGAAGAGGTGTGTGTACAGTGTAATGTAATTGTAAGTATTGTCGAATATTGAAAACGTAAATAGGTATTACAAAAACGCGACAGTCAGCTATACAATGATCATATTATAAAGGGCATTGATTAAAATTGGTGCCTTTCTTTTTTCTGGCGGCAGAATATATAATATAATATATAATATATATAATATAATATAATATATATTTGTAATGTCATTCTAGATAAAATATTATCTAGAATGACATTACAAACGAAATTGTCTATGGGCTTGTAAATGGAAATCTCAGTCTGGACTGAGTTATGAGCGTTGAAAGGAGCTGGAGTCAAACATTTTATTTTGTCACAATTTCTAACTTCAAATTGCGCGCCACTGTACTCTGGGCACAGGACAACCATATCACACCACAATATATTCATATTGCCAGGCACTAATTTTTATTACCTATTTTCTCTCAGTCGATAACTTGTGGGATGCTTCTAGGAGTTGTGACATGAAGCTTCATGAGCGTCAGCTGTGGTACCAGTGGTGGGTTGAGTAGTGGTAGCCGTCCAAACATCTAATAAAGTATATTTTTTTTGCCATCGACTCCTGGTGGGACACACATCTACTTAATAGTTAGCATAATCTTTTAAAGAAAGAAAACCGTCGACGTTTAAAGTTATCAGCGCTATTCAATCCGCTACCGACGCCGCAGCTGACAAACATAGCATTTCATGATAGGGCTCAGTAAAGTATTTTGCGGGTTTTTAACTGAGAGGAAATTGATCATGAAAATCTGTCATAGGCCATAAACCATATAAATTGAACACGCTAGCCAATCAAGCGAAATGTTTCTTTTTATTCAGCAGTGGTCAGTTAAGTAATGGTTCACTCTGTTCTGGTTCCGTGGGCGTAAGGCTAAACACAAAAAAAAATATTAATAAAATAGTCTACAATAAGTCAAAGTCAAAGTCAAAGTCAAAGCATTTATTTCAATTAAACCATAGTTTGGTACTTTTGAAACGTCAACAAATACAAAATAAATAATAGTCTGTCTGTCAGTCCGTCAGTGAAGCTAGGTGAAGCTAGGTGCTCATTCCAAAAAGTAGATTCGAATGGAGAAGAACGAGCAAGAAACTCCATTCGTTACTCTTTTAAAAAAGTATGTTCTACAATGTCTCTGATACATATTTCAATACTGTACGCATATGTAAGAACAATGCAAAGACACGCTTGACGCATTATACTAATAACTTACTAAAATAAAAATAAAAATAATAAAGATCTTAAGTCTAACATGGTGCTCACATATGCATACTGACAATCCATAGAAATAGTGCTTCTATACAAGAAAAAGGAAACTCTTTGTTTCAATAAAGAAAGAAATGCTCGATGCCATAAGGAAACTAGATTGTCTACATTAGAATTAAAGTATTAAATTATGTATTATATTACCTACTTTATTACATTCCTAAGCTTTATTACATTCCTTGAAATTGTTTATAATCATTTATTAAAAAATATTTCTGACAAGTAAACGAAGTAAAATGCGTTGTGTACTGTCACCATCAACAAATAACAGGAAAAATATAGCACTATTTTCACATCTTTGAACTGATTTAACTTGGTTCGGACTGTGTTTTTGATATAAGACCCGATATATTTTTTTGATTGTAATGTTATTCTGCATTTGTTTTTCCACATCCTATCAACTGCCGCGAAAAAATGAAAAGGCACCACGCTCCATACAAATTTGGTCATTGTCATTTAGGGAAATAAGTATGCTATTTGACGCAGAAATATGATGACGTCATAAGTTGCGATCCAATACAAAATTCATAGAAAAGCATCATTTTAGACATTTCAATAAAAGTATTGAATTTGACTACCTGTCAACTACCGTATTGTTTGACGAGGAACTCGACTAGTGTCAAACTATGTAGCAGCGGTGAGCGCGACAGTCGTCGCGTTGTGTGCCGCGGAATGTTGCTCACGAATGAGCCTCCAGCATGGCTTAAAACAAGTCGAATTCCTCATCAAACAGTAACATGTAGAAGTCGAAAACATAATCCTTATCCTTACTAATATTATAAATCTGAAAGTGAGTTTGTTTGTTTGTTTGTTTGTTCCACCTTCACGCCGTAACTACTCAACCGATTGCTTTGAATTTTTACAGACGTAAAATTAGAAGTCCGGATTAAATAATAGGGTACTTTTTATCCCGGAAAATTTTGGTATTCCCGAGGGAAAACAAAAGAATTGGTATAGATGGCGCTGTCTGTATTGGTATAGGCTACTTTTATCCTTTTGTGACGCGAGCGAAGCCGCGGGTAAAAGCTAGTAATTAATATAAAATTATTATTGTGTACTTAATTTTATGCTGATCTAGATTTAGATCGGTTCAGAAGCTTTGAAAAATAACGTCAAAATATTTTGAAAAGAATTGGTACGGATGTAAATTATAGGATAAAATAACACATAATTTAGGTTTGTTTTTAACTGGTAACATAATAATATGTCGCTGAAGCCACTACAGAAGTAAGTACCTACTTTTTAAAAAATCAAACAAAAGACTATTGCCGGAATACTGAAACGCTACTAAATTTTAAGTCGCGTTTAAGTATAGTTCTGTACGGAATCGTGGAAGACTAAACCGCTCGAAGGGCAGGAGAAGGAACGGGGTGGTTTTTAGTCAGTAAGAGTCTGACACTCCCTCTCACTTCACCCCGGTGGGAGAAGTAATTGGATGATTTCCCTCCCTCAAAAAAAACTGACATAGATGGCATGATATTTTTTTTAAGCGGGGAAAATCATCGAATGACTGCCCCCGCCTGGGTGAGGCGGAAGGGAGTGTCAGACTCTTACTGAAAACCACCCCGTTCCTTCTCCTGCATGACGAGCCGGCGCCCCGGTTACCCGTTAGGTTCTCCGCGACATGGCATGATATTTGAGTAAAAATTAAAATTGTTATGTCTTTAAGTATTCGGGCGTATGTGACAAAATCATTATCATCATGTACAATTTAATGGAATATTATCACTGAATTAAAATTATCAATTAGAAGAGTTTTGGGTCTAAAACATAAATTATAATAAATGAGTACAATTACTGGGAGGCTTAATTGTTTGTTAAGTGCCGCCATCATTAAGTTACTCACCTTTATAAATACCAAAGAGGGTGCGAATATAATTTTCTTCGAATTACTTAATTTAGTAGAACGACGTTTTAAGTTCGATCTTACGATCGACAAAGGTATTGTTTTACATGAAGAGAATAAACATGAGTAGTAAATAGAAAATTGTGAAAGTCATAGTGGTACGTACGGTCATAGGTCAAAAGTCCACTGCCACCGAAGGACTACTATCGGTTGCGCTGCAGTGCTTATACACACATGCACGCGCATATTTTTATTCGCGTGCGTACGCGTGTGTGTGTTTATGCGTACGCACGCGTTTTTATGCACATTAACTCGTCGAGTACCGGTTTTGCAGACACAATTATAGAACAATAGGTTGCGGTCACCGGTGACCGCTTGGTATTTGACAGTTTAATATGAAATTACTTACGCATTGCCGTGTGAACATCACTCACGATAGCAGTGGACTTTGACTGTACCTCTATATATGTATAGATACAAATATGAGTCCCAATTTTATCTGTTTTGTTTTAATCTAGTTCTAATCCTCACTGATTGTTTCTTTGGCCGAGTGGTCGCAAGTGCGATTGCCGGGCAAGGGGTCTCGGGTGCGATTCCCAGGTCGGGCAAAGTATTACTGTGTTTTTAAAAAAATCCCAGTAGTAACACGGAGTCTGGCATTGTGCCCGGTATATGGCAATAGGCTCACTCCCTATTATATAACATAAATAGTGAAAAGTGGGTGTTACATTATAGAGTGGCATAATGTGCACCTCTGCCTATCCCTTCGGGGATAAAAGGCGTTATGTTATGTCTAATGCTCAATGAGTGGTTGAAGGTAGTTTTTTTTGGAATAAACCTGTTAACGAGCTCACAGATCACTTGATGGTAAGCAATCGGCGCCGCCCATGGACACCTGAAATACCAGGAGTGTTACAAATGTGTTACCGGCCTTTTGGGGATTAGGCATTTGAGGATTGTTGGGGATTGGGCCTTTGGTATCCTCACTCATACACAAAACACAAAACAAGCGTTGTTTCACGTCAATTTTATATGAGGCCGTGATATCACTCCGGTCATGCCGAGCCGAGCGTACGAAGTGTCACATCAGATAATTTGTAATTTGACCCTTCTTTAATATATCGCTAATCTGGTCAATGCATGTCCGTATAGGCGCCCTCTACCTATCCGCATAACATGTACATATGTATGTATATGTAGTAATATTATGTCATAAACAATAGCAGCCAGGTAAATGATAATAGTTAACGTCATCAAGCATCCTTATGAAGTATAAATTAATAGCTTGACGCTAACATAATTAATACACCTGCCTATTACCCTTTGAACTACGTAATATGCATTGTATTACATACAAATTATTACCATAACTTAATTAGTTATTCAAGCTAAATTAATGGCACTTAACTATTAAGTTCTCTAATAGAAGTGGTTCGATAAGGTGCTCCCTCTCCGGGAGCATTCGCTTGTAATGTAACGTTACAGATCTGAGCATTACATCAGTGAAGGACGAGAACCGAGCATTACAATGCACACCTTGTAATGATACAATGTGTAATATCTTGATACGACTTGTAACATCAATGTCTGACATCTTGCTATGAAATGCTCAAAGTCGAATCCATATGTTACACTAGCTGACCCTGCAAACTTCGTACCGCCTAAAAGTTTTTTCTCACCTTTTAAACCTTCCCTAGACGTCCACGAACCTATCAAGACCAAAATTAGACAAATCAGTTCAGCCGTTCTCGAGTTTTAGCGAGACTAACGAACAGAAATTGATTTTTATTTATATAGATTACACGCAAATGCTAGTTAGTCAGGGAGGTATTATTGTAATGTAATGCTCGAAGTCGAATCTATAATGTTACATTACACGTGAAACTCCCGGTGAGGGAGCACCTATAATGATAGTAAATCCATTTCAGTTGGTCTCAATTTTGGTAATTCATTAACGACTTATGACCAGTATCATCTTTATCATAACGGCAATTGGAACCCGTGCTCAGGGCCCCCATCCTTAGGAAGTCCCGAAGCACCGACAATTGCTGAGACGGACACACATCCTCTACACGTAGCGGGGCAACCGGCTGCCCCGCAACGTGCAGCGGGTCCCATTCTCGCACGGAGCAAATCTTTGTACATACATACATGGCATCACGCCTTTTATCCCCGAAGGGGTCGGCAGAGGTACATATTACGGCACTTGGTGCCACTGTTCGTAGCACCCAATTTTCATTATTTGCTCCATGCTACTACAAAGTTTTTTTTAAATCCAGTTATACTTTGCCCGACCCGGGAATCGAACCCGAGACCCATTGTCCGGCAGTCACACTTGCGACCACTCGGCCACCGAGGCAGTCTTTGTGTGACCCACAAATGGTTATTTAGGATATGGGTGTCATGTGTATGTGAAGTTGTAAATGTTCTCACGATACAGGAGAAAATCCTAGTGTAGGGCAACGTTAAAAAAGAAACAAATTGTATTGTATGCCCAATAGCCCCAGCACAGTCTTAGACGGCCCTGTCTGTGACAGTCCTTTACTGGACTTGAATCTCCTCTACAGAAGAGGTTACTTTTCATCTTACAGGTACGGGGGTGAAGCCGCTAGCTGTTGCTACTATTATAAATACAATAGTTTGTATGTTTGTTTGTTTCTCCTTCACGTCTAACCGGCTGTAGGAATCGTGATGAAATTTGGAATAATTGTAGATTACGGTTTGAAATAATACAAAGGCTAATTTAAAACCGCTGGTAGAAGTTAGTACCGCAATATTTTAAGTAATTTTAAATAGAGTAAATAAATCATAAAAAAATATAAGTAGATTTTGCTTTCCCCAATCCATCCTATACACACACAAATCGAAGTAAATCACAAATATGTGAAACTAAACTGTTGGTTAATGGAAATTATTCAAATAAGGGTCACCCCTACTCCATTACGGCAGTCAAATATGGCCGAAGCCGAAAATAGGAAAATGTGGAAGTCCACACATGTGTATATTCACTTATGTCCTATCAGTTATATATTTGCGTAAATTGGTAATATAATACCAAATTCGCAGTATTAATAATAGAGAATATGAAATTACAGCTAGTAGGAAATGCCATTCTCTGATACTTGGAACTAATAATAATACACAGGTATATTGTGTGTTATTATTTTGTTACTAAAGTAGAGGTAATATTAATATATGGTTTATTACATAATGAAATTGACAATAATTTCAGTTCAGTGGTTGATGTTTAGAATTGGTTACATGGTAATACGTAAACCGGGATCGCCATGATGTGAAATACATTGAATTCAATCACAAAGGCAAGTTCTGGTTTTATCAAATAGCTCTTTTATGTGTTTCTATCCTTTAGCTATGAAATCTAAACTTTAGCTATAAACAATATAATAAAATCTCACTAATAATGTAGTATGAGAAAGACAACGGAGGTGTGGAAGCACTTCACGAATTTGACGAGACGTAGTTCGGCTAGAACTACGTCTTTTTATTTTTTTTTATGACATAAGCCGGTAAACGAGCAGACGGATCACCTGATGGTAAGCAATCGGCGTCGCCCATGGACACCTGGAATACCAGAGGCGTTACAAGTGCGTCACCGGCTTTCGTTGGGGATTCAGGGATTGGGGAGATTAGGGAAGGGGAGGGTGATTGGGCCTTCAGTAACCTCACTCACACGACGAAACACAATGCAACCGTTGCTTCACGTCAGTTTTCTAACACTTATGGGTGATTTACTTCAAAAACAGAAAGAGGTAAGGTGTATGTATGTATATTTGTTCGGGATTATCTTGCGATTTGCTGAACCGATTTTGATGCCGTTCTCAGAAGTGTTTGCAACACTTAGGAGAAGATTTAGGAGAAGTATATTAATTTATCGACTTCAAAAAAGAGGTTTTTTTAAGGGGGGAAAATCGTCGAATGACTGCTCCCGCCTGGGTGAGGCGGGAGGGAGTGTCAGACTCTTAGTGACTAAAAACCACCCCGTTCCTTCTCCTGCATTTCGAGCCGGAGCCCCGGTTACCCGTTAGGTTCTCCGTGACTCTGAATCGGCATCGGCCCTATTGGGCCCGATCTGTGGTGGTCTGATGGCTAAATAAAAAAAGAGGGGGTTACAGTTGGATTTTCTAAACGTAATTTATGAAAGAAATATTTACATCAATCTTGGGCTACGCGTAGGGAAAAAATGTTTTTTTTTTTGGCATAAACCGGTTAACGAGCAGACGGATCACCTGATGATAAGCTACCAGCGTCGCCCATGAAAACCTGGAACACCAGAGGCGTTAAAAGTTATCGGCCTTTTGGGATTAGGAATTTGAGGAAGGGTAGCGGTGGTGAGTGGTGAGTGAGGGGTAATACAAGCTTTGTTTTACTTCTGTTTTCTGTGAGGCCGTGGTATCACTCCGGTCGAAAGTCTTGGAGGAGGTGGTTGGCACCCTGTTCCCTCGACTGTGGAGGGGGTTCACCCCTCCGTATATGACTCCGCCCCCTGCGGTGCCCGACGCGGGCTACAGCGACGACGACGACGACATCGTCCCAGAGGTGACCGAGGCAGAATTGAGAGCGGCGGTGCGCCGGATGGGCGCCAAGAACACCGCCCCAGGACCCGACGGCCTGCATGGCAAGGCATGGGTCCTGGCCTCAGAGGCTCTCGGGCCTCGATTGATTGGTCTCTACAGCGCATGTCTGGAGAGAGGCCAGTTCCCGCTTCTCTGGAAAGCGGGAAAACTGGTCCTCGTGCGGAAGACGGGGCGCCCTGCGGACTCTCCGTCCACGTACCGGCCCATAGTGTTGCTCGACGAGGTGGGGAAAGTCTTCGAAAGAATCATTTCGAACCGCCTCGTCGCGCACCTGACGGACATTGGGCCGGACTTGTCGGACGGCCAGTTCGGCTTCCGCAGAGGGCGCTCCACGGTGGACGCCATCATGCGCGTTAGAGACCTCACGACGGGGACTGCAGTGTCCAGGGGTAAGGTCGTAGTGGCGGTGTCTCTGGACATCGCCAACGCCTTCAACTCCCTGCCCTGGAGCTGCATCTTGGAGGCACTCCGATATCATCGGGTGCCTACCTACCTCCGTCGTGTAATCGAGGCTTACCTGACGGACAGGTCCGTCAGCTACCCCGGTCACCGGGGCGAGTGGAACCGGCGAGAGATGTCACGCGGTGTTCCACAGGGTTCGGTTCTGGGGCCGCTCCTGTGGAACATCGGCTATGACTGGGTGCTGCGCACCGACCTCCCGAACGGCGTTAGCACAATATGCTACGCCGACGATACGCTGGTGCTAGCGCACGGGAGGTCACACCAGGCGGCGGCCGACTTAATGGCGACAGCGGTTGCGACAGTCGTTGAGAGAATCCGGCAGTTGGGACTCGAGGTGGCGCTCCACAAGTCCGAGGCCATGTGTTTTCATGGCCGCGGGAACGCGCCACCTCCGGGTGGGTCTCAAATAACGGCGGGAGGAGTTACCATCGGCGTCGAGACGACGATGAAGTACCTAGGACTCGTCCTCGACAGTCGGTGGAACTTCATAGAGCATTTCCGACGTTTGGCTCCAAAGTTGGAGAGGACGGGGGCTGCGTTCAAACGCATCCTCCCCAACCTCGGGGGCCAAACGCCTCCTGCCGGAGGTTATACGCCGGGGTCGTGCGGTCCATGGCCCTCTACGGCGCCCCTGTTTGGGCGCCAAACCTGTTGCGGCGTCCCGCTCGGACGCTGCTCATGGCACAGAGGGTCATGGCGATCCGAATGATCCGCGGATACCGCACGATCTCTGGGGAGTCGGCGAACCTCCTTGCCGGATTACCGCCGTGGGATCTGGAGGCGAAGGTGCTCGCGCGCGTGTACAGCATGCGCGCGGAGGCACGTCGCCGGGGCGAAACTCCGCTGCCGCGCCAGATAAGTGCGTGGCGGGATGAGCTCCGGCGCGATCTCATGGCGGAGTGGCAGCAACGACTGTCGCAACCGAGGGCTGGGCTCGCTGCCATCGCAGCGGTAAGTCCCCTCTTTGAGGAGTGGCTTGAGAGACGCTACGGCGTCCTCACCTACCGCCTGACGCAGGTCCTCACCGGACATGGAAGTTTCGGGAGGTACCTGTGTCTGATGGGGCGGGAGGAAACGCCCGGGTGTCATCACTGCGAGGACCGCCCTGAGGACACGGTGGAACACACGGTGGGAGAATGCCCTTCGTGGGCTGAGCACCGCCGTGTCCTCAGGGAAGTGATCGGCGATGGCGACCTCTCGCGTCCGGGCCTAGTGCAGGCCATGATGCGGAGCGAGGGGGATTGGGATGCCGTCTCCTCCTTTTGCGAAGCAGTCATGCTAGCTAAGGAGGAGGCGGGACGCGTGAGGCAGCGAAGCGCTGCCTCCTCGCAACCCAGCCATCGCGAAGGACACACCGGGCGTCGGGGATCGCGGGACGATCTCCGGCCACCGTAAGCGCGGGCCTGCGGACGGCGAGCATGGGTGGCTCCCCGTCCGACCAGAAACAGACCCGAGCGTACGGCGCGTCGCGTTCCGCGCGCGCCTCAAAGAGCCATCAGACCACCACAGATGGGGCCCAATAGGGCCGATGCCGATTCGGAGTCGCGGAGAACCTAACGGGTAACCGGGGCTCCGGCTCGACGTGCAGGAGAAGGAACGGGGTGGTTTTTAGTCAGTAAGAGTCTGACACTCCCTCCCGCCTCACCCAGGCGGGGGCAGTCATTCGATGATTTTCCCCCTTAAAAAAAAAAAAAAAAAAAAAAAAAAAAAAATCACTCCGGTCGAGCCGGCCCATTCGTGCCGAAGCATGGCTCTCCCACACTAGTAGATACTTACTCCAGTACTTAGGATACTTACTATATTCTTTATGAGTCTTCTTTAGTTTATTAAACTTAGACTGCCTCGTTGGCCGAGTGGTCGCAAGTGCGACTACCGGGCAAGGGGTCTCGGGTTCGATTCCCGGGTCGGGCAAAGTATTACTGGGTTTTAAAAAATCTCAGTAGTAGCACGGAGTCTGGAAATGTGCCTGGTATATGGCAATAGGCTCACCCCCTATTACATGGGACTCATAACATAAATAGTGAAAAGCGGGTGTTACATTGTACAGTGGCATAATGTGCACTCTGCCTACCCCTTCGGGGATAAAAGTCGTGATGTTATGTATGTATGTAGTTTATTAAAAGCCGGAGTTTCCCATAAGAATTTTACTTAGTCGAAAATGTATAAAATGAATGAACTTACACTTAGCCAGTTTTTAGACGACATTCCATTTTATAAAGGAAACCAAAACATTTTAGGTCGAAAGTGACTCAAACAATTTTGTTTAAAAGCGGATATTTGGGGACTTTGCGGTTTCTATGGTCTACTGAGGCTCGTGAGGGAAACATATTTTGGGGAAAAAGTTTTAGAAAAAATTGTACTTAAATGGATAAGTAGCTGGTCTAGTGGTCTGTGATAAACCTGGACTTTTTAAGCCTCGAACTTCAACTTCAACTCGTGTGCGAAGCGTGGAGGTTATGCAAATCCTTCTACATATATAAGAAATCAAAACCTTAAAACAAGCAAAAGGTAAAAACTAAAAAGCAAAAAATAACTATTATTAGTCATACGTAAGTAGGTACTTATAGGTTTTTTTTTTTTTTTTTTAAGGGGGAAAATCATCGAATGACTTCTCCCGCCTGGGTGAGGCGGGAGGGAGTGTCAGACTCTTACTGACTAAAAACCACCCCGTTCCTTCTCCTGCACGTCGAGCCGGAGCCCCGGTTACCCGTTAGGTTCTCCGCGACTCCGAATCGGCATCGGCCGTATTGGGCCCCATCTGTGGTGGTCTGATGGCTCTTTGAGGCGCGCGCGGAACGCGACGCGCCGTACGCTCGGGTCTGTTTCTGGTCGGACGGGGAGCCACCCATGCTCGCCGTCCGCAGGCCCGCGCTTACGGTGGCCGGAGATCGTCTCGCGATCCCCGACGCCCGGTGTGTCCTTCGCGATGGCTGGGTTGCGAGGAGGCAGCGCTTCGCTGCCTCACGCGTCCCGCCTCCTCCTTAGCTAGCATCACTGCTTCGCAAAAGGAGGAGACGGCATCCCAGTCCCCCTCGCTCCGCATCATGGCCTGCACTAGGCCCGGACGCGAGAGGTCGCCATCGCCGATCACTTCCCTGAGGACACGGCGGTGCTCAGCCCACGAAGGGCATTCTCCCACCGTGTGTTCCACCGTGTCCTCAGGGCGGTCCTCGCAGTGATGACACCCGGGCGTTTCCTCCCGCCCCATCAGACACAGGTACCTCCCGAAACTTCCATGTCCGGTGAGGACCTGCGTCAGGCGGTAGGTGAGGACGCCGTAGCGTCTCTCAAGCCACTCCTCAAAGAGGGGACTTACCGCTGCGATGGCAGCGAGCCCAGCCCTCGGTTGCGACAGTCGTTGCTGCCATTCCGCCATGAGATCGCGCCGGAGCTCATCCCGCCACGCACCTATTTGGCGCGGCAGCGGGGTTTCGCCCCGGCGACGTGCCTCCGCGCGCATGCCGTACACGCGCGCGAGCACCTTCGCCTCCAGATCCCACGGCGGTAATCCGGCAAGGAGGTTCGCCGACTCCCCAGAGATCGTGCGGTATCCGCGGATCATTCGGATCGCCATGACCCTCTGTGCCATGAGCAGCGTCCGAGCGGGACGCCGCAACAGGTTTGGCGCCCAAACAGGGGCGCCGTAGAGGGCCATGGACCGCACGACCCCGGCGTATAACCTCCGGCAGGAGGCGTTTGGCCCCCCGAGGTTGGGGAGGATGCGTTTGAACGCAGCCCCCGTCCTCTCCAACTTTGGAGCCAAACGTCGGAAATGCTCTATGAAGTTCCACCGACTGTCGAGGACGAGTCCTAGGTACTTCATCGTCGTCTCGACGCCGATGGTAACTCCTCCCGCCGTTATTTGAGACCCACCCGGAGGTGGCGCGTTCCCGCGGCCATGAAAACACATGGCCTCGGACTTGTGGAGCGCCACCTCGAGTCCCAACTGCTGGATTCTCTCAACGACTGTCGCAACCGCTGTCGCCATTAAGTCGGCCGCCGCCTGGTGTGACCTCCCGTGCGCTAGCACCAGCGTATCGTCGGCGTAGCATATTGTGCTAACGCCGTTCGGGAGGTCGGTGCGCAGCACCCAGTCATAGCCGATGTTCCACAGGAGCGGCCCCAGAACCGAACCCTGTGGAACACCGCGTGACATCTCTCGCCGGTTCCACTCGCCCCGGTGACCGGGGTAGCTGACGGACCTGTCCGTCAGGTAAGCCTCGATTACACGACGGAGGTAGGTAGGCACCCGATGATATCGGAGTGCCTCCAAGATGCAGCTCCAGGGCAGGGAGTTGAAGGCGTTGGCGATGTCCAGAGACACCGCCACTACGACCTTACCCCTGGACACTGCAGTCCCCGTCGTGAGGTCTCTAACGCGCATGATGGCGTCCACCGTGGAGCGCCCTCTGCGGAAGCCGAACTGGCCGTCCGACAAGTCCGGCCCAATGTCCGTCAGGTGCGCGACGAGGCGGTTCGAAATGATTCTTTCGAAGACTTTCCCCACCTCGTCGAGCAACACTATGGGCCGGTACGCGGACGGAGAGTCCGCAGGGCGCCCCGTCTTCCGCACGAGGACCAGTTTTCCCGCTTTCCAGAGAAGCGGGAACTGGCCTCTCTCCAGACATGCGCTGTAGAGACCAATCAATCGAGGCCCGAGAGCCTCTGAGGCCAGGACCCATGCCTTGCCATGCAGGCCGTCGGGTCCTGGGGCGGTGTTCTTGGCGCCCATCCGGCGCACCGCCGCTCTCAATTCTGCCTCGGTCACCTCTGGGACGATGTCGTCGTCGTCGTCGCTGTAGCCCGCGTCGGGCACCGCAGGGGGCGGAGTCATATACGGAGGGGTGAACCCCCTCCATAGTCGAGGGAACAGGGTGCCAATCACCTCCTCCAAGACTTCTTGCCGGAGACTCTGGGTGAGCGGGGGAGCCCAAGCGCGGAGCTTGTCGCGTACCATCCGGTACGGGCGTCCCCACGGATCTCTGTCCAGAGTCCCCAGCATCTCTCGGCGGGCCTCCTCCTTGGCCCGCAATATCTCCACCTTGAGGAGGGCCTTGGCCGCCCTGTATCCCTCGTACAACTCCGCCTCTCTCGCCTCCGCATTAGGAGGACGGATGCGGCGCCTACGGTGCCTAGTGTACTGGCGTCGCGCGGCAGTGCACGCCTTGCGTAGAGCTGCTAGCTCTTGCGACCACCAGTACACCTGGCGCTTTTGTTGTCTCGACCGGATCCGGGGCATCGCCACGTCACAGATCCTGGACATGGCGTCCTGGAGCCACTTGGCCTCATCGTCTATGTCGGCAGGCCTGACCGGTGGTATCACCCAGGCCTGCACGATGGCGGCTTCCAGGAGCAGCTCCCGGTCCAGCTGTTTCAGCGCCCAACGCGGGCCACATGGGGCCTGTCTGACCGGCGGGTCTGCGGACTCGGCGGAGACGTCGAACCGGATATACCGGTGGTCGGAGTACGTCTCCACCTCCTCCATGACGCGCCAGTCAACAATACGCGGTGACAGAGCAGGGCTGGCGAACGAGATGTCCACCACCGACTCGCCCTGCATCCGCACGCACGTGGGGACAGAACCCCGGTTCAGGACGACTAGGCCCGTCTCAAGGGCCCAGTCTTCCACCATCCTACCCCGGACGTCGGTGAACCGGGAACCCCAAGCCAAGTTTTTGGCGTTGAAGTCCCCGAGGACGAGCACGGGAAGGGAATGGAACCCGACGACGACGGTGACCAACTCCCTCAAGGAGTTGTGGAACTCGGCGAGAGTTCGGTTCGGAGAGAAGTACACGCCCACCACAGCGAGCTCTCCGAACCGTGCTGCGACACAACCCCGGCCTCTTTGAGCAGCCTCAAGAGTCGGGGTACCGGCGGCGGCCGACGAGATGATGGTCACCGAGCCGTCCAGGTCCGCCACCCAGTGATCCCTGGGCAGGACAAAGTACGGCTCGGAGACCACGGCGACATTGATCGACCACTGCGCCATGCTCTGGAGCAGGAGATCCTGAGCAGCGGCGCAGTGGTTAATGTTCGCCTGGAGGAGGCGGAATGGGGCCATTATTGGCAGTCCATTCCGACCTCCTCAGTGGCGGCAGCGGCGACTGCGGTGGCAGTGGCGGCGGCGGCGGCGGAAACGGCAGGGGCGGCGGAGGGCCTACCTTTGCCCTTGGGTTTGGCGGGAGGGGAGCAGCCTTTGCTCCCGACCCGGTGATTGGCCGGCTTGCCAGCCGCCGCACATGCATTGCAGTGCAGCGGGGCGGAGCACGAGCCGGCCTTGTGACCGGGCCGACCGCAGCGGAAGCAACAGTCGCTGCGGTCCACCTCCGAGGTGCATTTGACGCTCACGTGCTCCCCCACGTGACAGCGGTAGCACCTCAGAGGCCGGGTCTCGAGCAGCTTGACCTGCGCCGAGACCCATCCCACCAAGAGCCTTTTGCCCTCCTTCAGCTTCTTGGCCGCTGTGACGGGGCAGCTGACCACAACAGTGCGCAGCCCCGAGTTGTCCGGGCGGATGGCGCCTGCCTTGATTTGGTCAGCAGGGCACCCTCCCGTCCTGGCCACAGCGGCCACCACCTCCGTCTCCGTTACGGAGTCGTCCAGGCCCAAGATCCTGACATCCAGGCATTTGGTGGGCCTGGACACGCGGGCCTCGTCCGCACCGAGGCACGCCCTAAGCCTCTCGGCCAGGGCGTCGGCCGATGGGCCGCTGGTCGCGCCGGGGACCTCCAAAAGACGGGCTCCGGTAGCGGTCACCTTGACCGCGAACCCGTCCGGGGCCCCGAACTCCGCAGGAGTCACCGCCCCCTTTAATTTGGCGAGGACGTCGCCATACGTAACGCCCCTGTTGACCGCCTCGGGCTGCAGTGTAATTACTACAGCCGCGGTCTTAGGGGCGAGGAGCAAGGCAGCAGCGCGTTTCTCCCTGCGCTGCTGCTGCCGTCGTTGCCGCTGCGCCTTTTTTCGGCGCTTCCGGCCCTCCTTGGCGACTCTCCTCGCCTCGCCGGCGATTTGCCACCCGCCGCCGTCCTCTGCTTGCGGGGCGGGTTCCGCCGCCGCCGCCGCAACCCCAGCCTGCTGGGCCGGAGTGCCCCTCCTCTTTTTGCGCCCAGCGGGCGCAGGCGCAGGCGCCGTCGGCGCAGCTGCGGTCTGCGCCGGCGGGGGCGCCGAGGCCCTCGCTGGGGCAGCCGGTCGCGCCCTTGCCGGCGGTTGGGAGCTGCGGCTAGCCTGACTCGAGGTCGAAGGCTTGGCCGCAGCGGCCGCGTACGACCGCGGGACCGCGGGGGCGACCTGACTCGCCGCGAGTGGGGGGCGCAAGAGCCTGCCCTCCAGCACGTCGAAACGTCGCTGGAAGGCAGCCAACTCCGCCCGCAGCAGTCCGACTACGTCGGCCTCCGCCGGGGGCTGGGGGCGACTGCCGCGAGCAGCGGCGAGCTCGGCCCTGGCCGTCCGCAGCTCGGCCTCCAGAGCCGCATTGGAGGCCGCCAAGCGCGCCAGCTCTCGCCGCATCTCGGCCAGCTCGGAGCGCACCTTTCCCGCAGTGGGCACCGCACACTGCTCCAAGGCCGCCTCCGTTATTGTGGCCGCCGCCGCCTTGAGGAGGCGGAACCTAACCGGCTGGGATTTCCCCATCGCCAGCTTGTAGAGCTCCGCCGTAATGGCCTGTTGGAGGCCCCCGGAGCAGCTCTCGCTCTCAGAGCCGCGCTCGCCCTCCGACACCTCCACGCCGGACATCTCGGCCGCAGAGGACTCCGAACGGACGGCGCTTGAGAGAGCCCTGCCCTCCGCGGCCAACCGTTCGGCTGACTCCGCGCAGGCAGCTGGTGCCGGTTTCCGGCGACCGCTGCCCTTGCCGCCCCTACCCCGCGCTGCCGTGGGGACCTTGGGGGGAGGCGCCTCCTGAGCGCCGGAGGACGGGGACAAACTGTCCTCCTCCAGCCTGGGGCGTTTGAACGTACCCGTCGCGCGGCGGCGTGAGCCTTTCGAGCTCACGCTCAGCCGCTCCGCTAATGTTGTGTCGGACTCTGAGTCCGACCACCTCCGACTGGACTCCCGTGTGTGGGGCCTGCTGGACGAGTTCAGCGCCTCACCACGAGTCCCGGAGCCACTTGGGCCCCCTTCTCCCTCTACCGCAGGCGAGCAGAGCTCACCCGCACTCTCCTTCCTCGATTGTGGTTTGTTTGAAGTCTCCATACAATTCCCACGAGTATGGGGGAAATAACGGTCCACCCAGGCAGTGCCCCCTGTACCTGGGTAAGTGAAAATTTGTTTCCCAACTAGAGGGTCCACTGGTCCCCTAGCTGGGGGTGCGCTCGCGACTGACACTACTCCTCAGCCATGCATACTCTCGCCGCGCACCAGAACTTAGTATTAGAGGAATTTTTTATAGAGGTTATCTTCCTCGCGGTCCGGGCGACCAAGCCAAGACCCTCGTCCCGTTCAGAGTCACAAAACATGACCGTGACCTCCTTACGGATTACGATATCGACGGCTGCAATCGGGGACAGCTTGTGTCCCGATGCTGCTCGCTGGCAGGGTGAGTGCACAACGAGCACCGCCCTTGCCTCTCCACCACGCTCTCTGCTAATCAGAGAGACAGGCGGAGAAACGCCCCACGGAAGCGCGGGCCATGAGCACACAGCCCGCCGCCTCCAGAACCCTATCGGGTTCGCCCGCCCAGTCCAGAAGTCTGCTGCGGGCGACAGTCACTCCAACCCTATCACCCCCGCTAGGGAGACTGTCGCCCGCACCCAGGGTGCACCACGGGGAGGTCTTCTGGCACCGCACCCCGGTACTTATAGGTTAGCCACCCACCGATATGTGAGAAGTCAGGGCCACAAGCCCATAACAAAATACATATAACTTCGGTTAATGGTCATGGTCACCGATTTGGCTGATTTTTATGTTGTGTTTGTTATTGTCAGGAAAAAGTTCTTATGATAGAAAAAAAAACCTGATATTATTATGGGAACAGGAGTAAACAGGATTGCGTGTACCAAGTCGCGGGAGAGGCTAGTTTTTGATAAAGGAGGCCCAGTTATGAACTTAACACGAGCTATTGTTGTACAGCAGTGGACCCATTCTGGCTAATGATGATTGACATACTAAATAAATGTCTGCATAAATGACTGCCTCGTTGGCAGTGGTCATGTCAAGTGATCATGAGGAAGAACCCTTCTGTGGATCGAAACTAGTAGAGCTTTTCTCAGTATGTTCACGTGAGTAACCCGCGATTTTTAGTTAATATATATAAGAATTATATTATATAAATAGATTTTGAACCTTCAAACTTAAACTCAACAGCATTTATTTCAATTAACCCATAATTTAGTACTTTTGAAACGTCTTTCTTACGTTTAATCAGTCTATAATTGTCCCAGGTTCTCGGGTGTTTGCTGACGTAATTAAACAACCTAATCTACCAGGATTGTATTCCAGAACCAATTATATTCAGTAATAGGTTTTGTCTTGATTGATTTTCGTCTAAAATTGGGTTAAGGTGAAGATGGACATTTCGTAGATTTGTGAATAATTAAATATTGAATTTATCAGAATCATAGGTCAGACTGGGAGAATGCCTGCGGCATTAAGTCCACCTAATGTACACTCTGTGCATGAAACATCAATATAAAAAGATATAATATTTCATTTTTTTCATTTCATTTATTTATTCATTTAACAATTTACATTGTGTCTGAAATTTAATATAGGTACAAAAAAGAGACAAGCAAATTCACATTACGAAAACATAATTACATACACAAAAAAATAATAATAATTGAAGTCTAGTAATAGGCCTTGGTTGTCCACTGTGGGACAGTGAAAATTGAGCATTCTCTTCTTTATAGGGTTTGCCATAATCTCCTCGGTTATCACGGTTGGAGGGACACTGCAGTTTAACAAATATAGGTTTTTCAGAGATCACTGTTGCCAGATTGTATATTCATATTCATTTATTGGCATATCATAAAGTGAATAAGGTGTAATAAGACCGCATCATCGCGAGATAGTTGCCAAACGTCAGCCCTTCAAATATAAAACAAAAATATATTTGTTAAAATAAAGTTGTCATTTTATCATCAAATACCTAGTGAATCAAAATCAATTATATAGAAGTTAAGCTAAATAATACAAGTCAAAATAAAATAATTACAATCAAAATGAAACCATTTATTCCTGTTCAATGTTAGTCCTTAGTCGGCGCTTACGACAACCAGGGAAAGATTAGTTATGAAAACAGACGTATTCTAATAACCAACAGTATTATTGAAAAAAAAAGAACAGACTAGAATAAAATAAGTCAGTATTCTACTGTATAAAATGTAATTCAATCATATTTAGGTCGAGACAGGATTTTCAGCTTTAATATAAATAAATACGAAAATAAAAATTAATAATCTTAAAATCTCATAAAGAATTCTTGGAATCAACTTAGTAATTACGAAAATCTAGATTCAAAAGATCCGTTTTAATGAGGTATTTTTATTTAGTAAACTTATTACGATAAGTGGAACAAATCTAGTCAGACTACAGTTTTTTTTTTTAATTGAATTTACTACTTGTGTATTAATTTACAAATTCATTGTTGAATTTTAAACAATTTCAACTGTGAGAGAGCCATGCTACAGCACGAATGGGTCGGCTCGAAAGGAGTTAAACCACGGCCACAGAGAAAACTGGTGTAAAAAACCCTTGCATAGAGTTTCGTCGTGTGAGTGAGGTTACCGGAGGCACAACTACACCCTCCCCTCCCCAATCTCAGAAATCCCTGAATCCCCCCAATACTTCTCATATTCCTAATCCCCTAAAAGGCTGATAGGTACTTGTAACGCCTCTGGTGTTCCGAGTGTTCATGAGCGACTCCGATTGGATACCATCAGGTGATCCGTCTGCTCGTTTACCGTTTCAATTATGTCAAGTATCAGAAGTAGTTCATATCTTAGCGTGAATTTCGCAGTGTGATAAAAGCAATAAACAGCAAACACAAAATAACTAAGGAACTACTCATTTCACAAAACGCTCTCATAAACTGAACCTGATATACTGCAATACCAATATGTAACCTGCCTGCAAAACATGAAGATTATGGCAAAATATCTTAAAAACAAGGCATGATTTCAATCTCTAGGTCTAGAGGGTGTGTCCACATTTGGCGAATATTCCGTGAATCTCCAGTTCACGAGTCGTTCGCGAGCTGCCCGCGAGATGTATGAGTGCATTTAAAGTTATCTTGAATGAACGCAGCTCACGGGCATCTCGAAAGCGGATCGCAAGCTGCACATTCGTCAGATGTGGACGCACCCTTTTTTTTTTTTTTTTTTTAAGGGGGGAAAATCATCGAATGACTGCCCCCGCCTGGGTGAGGCGGGAGGGAGTGTCAGACTCTTACTGACTAAAAACCACCCCGTTCCTTCTCCTGCACGTCGAGCCGGAGCCCCGGTTACCCGTTAGGTTCTCCGCGACTCCGAATCGGCATCGGCCCTATTGGGCCCCATCTGTGGTGGTCTGATGGCTCTTTGAGGCGCGCGCGGAACGCGACGCGCCGTACGCTCGGGTCTGTTTCTGGTCGGACGGGGAGCCACCCATGTTCGCCGTCCGCAGGCCCGCGCTGGACGCACCCTTAGACCACTCCAGCAACGAGGTAAATCGCTATATTTTCGCATGACAACATCCACTGGTTTCCGATCAAGTAAGATACAGACTGGCAACTTGTCACTATCTAGTCGCACGCTTCACTGTCTTCACGACGACACTAGAGCTCAGTTATAGAGATATAGCAATAACCGTTATATACAACAGTTATTATAACGATAACGATACATAACTGTTTGGTTTGTTAAATGGTGTGCGGTGTCGAATATGTGTTTCGAGTTTAATCGTGTGTTTGTTTTCATGTCTGTATGTGGTAACGTTATAGGTCTCAACGAGTTAGAGTAAGACTTTGGAATGAGCTTCTTGGAATGGAATGAGGAATATTTAGAAGTGCTTCACTTCTAAATATTTGTTGTTAACGTTCAAATGTGCCTTCCTGGTCTAATTAAAATAAATGATTTTGACTTTGACTTTGACTTTGACTTTATTGCAACTGACAATATTATTAGGTGAGATATATTTTTTAAAGAAATAATGAAAGAAAAAGCATTTATACGAGAGAAAGTGCGCAAATAAATACAAAAAAAAGATAAATGAAATACAGATACTTTTATAATAGGTACAAAATAATAATAGTAAACTTACAAGAGTAAAGACAAGAAAAAAAAACAACAAAGTATAATAAAATAGTGCAATACAATAACAAAACAGACTTTAAAATGTTTTTCGATCTTCTAGTTAGGTTAATGGTCAATTTTATACTTGTTGAGATTAGTTCTTTACTAACTAGCTTTTACCCGCGGCTTCGTTCGCGTCACAAAAGGATAAAATGTAGCCTATGTGACATATACCAATACACACAGCGCCATCTATATCAATCATTTCGTATTATTTAATCCAGACTTCTAATTTTACGTCTGCAAAGATTCAAAGCAATCAGTTTTTTAGTTACGGAGTGAAAGCGGAACAAACAAACAAACAAACTCACTTTTCGATTTATAATAATAATATTAGTAAGGATACTCGTAGATAGCGATACGAAATGCCTCTGTCCAGTCCAAAAATATAGGTAACGATATACATACGTGCATATTTACTTTTATGTTAGTTCGTTAAAATGAGTTTAATAAGATGTATTTTACCAGTTTACTAACTTTAATATAAGCTTTTTATGACATATCACACTAACAATAAGACAGCTTGCTGCGTGAAAAGATTTCCATTTTCATAATACATTCTTAAAATATTCATCACTAATTGAGACTGAAAGGAAAACATTATACTTTTTCAGCAAAGCAGATTTATGAAAACGACAGAACTTCGAAACAAAGATGAAACAGTTTTCAGGCGCAATTTTTCAGGAACAGATGAAAGAGCATTAAAAGTCTGAAACAGAGGAAAGTTTTTGTAGACTCATTATCTGTTAATGGAATTACTACTGACAATTCACGTCAAGTCATTATTAAATACATTTTTTCTTTGTTATTTTTAAAGTAAAGTTGATGGGACATGATGGCGTGTGTTTCGTATCTCAAAGAGTTAAACAGGGTGTCTGGACTGTGTGGTGACTCCGGGCCATATAATTATTTTATCCTATCAATGTTTAATATTAGATACATGTAATACGTTAGTTTCCTAAATTTTATTTTAATGTCCATCTGGTAGATTAATTTGAAACTTAAGACACGTATTTTATCTTTTCTCACAAAATTAAATACTTTCGGAGATATATTAATTTGAAATATCGTGGGATGTCACAGCGTGCCACATTTTGTAGCACGTTATGACGTAACAACCTTCCACTCCAAAACGTAGCGCCATTTTATTTAAGTATTGCAAATTAATACGAGAAAAAAAAATACGTTATAGAGTTCAAATTGAATGTAGATGCAACTATCGCAGGTTTGCTGTTAAATGACACAGAAGAATTGAAACAATAAACGAATACAGTTTATGCAACATCATCGGAAACCTGTAACACTGCTATAAAATAACATTTATAACTAGCTCAACTAGATGTACATGCAACTTCATCTGTGTTTTTCTAAAATAAAAGTAGTCTATGTTTACTTATGTCTCCTTAGTACATCAGCTAGCCAATAAAAGTCACGTCAAAATCGGTCCAGCCATTTCAGAGATTATCCAAAACAAACAAACACACATACAGACAGACAAAAATTGTAAAAAAGTGTTATTTTGGTACACGTATCATATGTACATTCATAATATGCATGTAGTGAAACATTACAAACAGACAGTTCCATTTTATTTGTCTGTATAGATGTGATGTGGTAGACAAAATGAAATCTTATTCTACCTCTAGTATTTTTAGAGTATAAATTAAATTTGTCACGTTTTCATTGATCTATTGATTTCTTTTTTTTTGAGGAGGGAAAATCATCCAATGACTTTTCCCGCCTTGGGTGAGTATCAGACTCGTACTGACTAAAACCACCCCGTTCCTACTCCTGCTTGTCGAACCGGAGCCCCGGCAACCCGTTAGGCCTTCCGTGGCTCGTTGATCTAATAATGTAATATTGAGCACGATGGGTTTCTGGATCATTTCGATCCAAGTTAAGTAAACAGTGATTGGTTTTTTGGTTTCGTAATTCCTGTTCGGTGATTTATAATTCAAATTGAGTTATTATTTGGTGAGTGGCAAGTACTAACAAAAATTAAGAGTCAACATTTACCAATTTATTCGATCAAAAGGCGTGGTCGTATTTAAATAGGTTAGAAATGTTTAATATTGATAGAACAACATTATCAAAAACTCAGTCGGATTGAGTTGGTGTAATGTTAAATTTATACAATGAATAAATAAAATGGGCGCCTAATCGAAAATGCCTTCAGTGACTATAAATTCGTAAAACATTCTAAGCAGCTCCATCGTAGCGGCCCGAAGTAAATAAACATCTTTATTTACTCCCAAAAGCCAAGGAAATTTTGTGAAAAATTCACAAATTACGTCGCTAGGACAAATTGCGGACGAATTTTTGTAAAAGTCTTGCTCACTGCGCGGCGCCTCGCCGGGTGGTGAGGTCGGACGTTTTAAGCAAAGCAATATTTATCAAGCTTCAAGCCCCTCGTCACGAGAGGGAAACGTCCCGTGTGACGACCGCCGACTGTTTTATGGAACATTCCGGAAAGTGAAGCTACAAGCGATGTTTGCCTTTAGTAATTTATAGCTTGTACAGCTAGTTAGTGGTCTCGTCCCAGTTGGCAGGCGCTGAGCTGCTGTAGCTGAATATTGTAATGTTACCACAAAATTCTAAATTATATGTACAGCCAAATGTGGATTTTTGGCATACATTGTGTAGCTTTAAAATGTACCCTACAGTAGTGTTATTTTAACACTTAGGTGCGTAATATAATGGAATGAAAAGTAGTGTGGGAGAGCCATGCTTCGGGATGATTGGTCCGGCTCGACCAGATTGATGTGGCCTCACAGAAAATCGACATGTAAACAACGCTTGCGTTGTATTTCAACGTGTGAGGAAATCTCAATTATCGCCACTCCCCAGTCTCCCCAAACCCCGAATCCTCCACAGTCCCCAAATTCCTAAAAGACCGGTAAAGCACTTGTAATGCCTTGGTGTTTCAGGTGTCCATGGGCGACGCCGATTGCGTACCATCAGGTGATCCGCCAGCTCGTTTACCGGCTTATGCGATAAGAAAAAAATGTTAAACCTTGACTGCACGGTTGGCGCGATGCTTAGCCAACTGACTTCCGCGTAAAGTATCGCGGGTTCGATTTCCGCACGAATCAACTCTTTGTGTGATCCACAGATTGCTTTTCCTGGTCTTGGTTTCATGTATATGTAAACTTGTATGTTTGCAAACGCACACAGATACACGAGAAAAACAAACATTAAAAAACACCTACTGAACCTAATTAAAAAACTATTTACTTTCATATTTTTTATTTGTTCGTCACAATAACGTCCATGATATACATTTCCTATCAGAGTTGACTGGCCTGTTGACTCACTACGAAGCTGTGCAGTTAATTACTGGCAACACAGGACGCCGATGACAGCGTGTGACGTGTAAGAATCCAATTATCCAGTAAATAATGGGCTGGTAACACTATCAGGGAGCGTTCGTCCGCTGTGATCACATTAGTGGGGGATTTGTTTAGAAGTAGTTTTTCTAGACACCTACTATATTTTTACTGGACTTTTTATATTAGTTTATCGTGGTAAAATATAAATAATACTTTTATATGTATATATCAAATGTACAAGTTAGATAATTCTGTATTTATAGAAGGATACAACTCTGATGTCTTCAAGTCCCGAGTGAAAAGGTGGTTTATAGATAGAAATCCTTCATCATCGCCTATATCATTGCTAGCAAAGAAAAATAAGTGAACATTCACTTATTTATTTGATATTACCTCTACATTTAGAAACATCAAGGTTTTTCAAAGGGATTGGAGAGGCGGTGGCATTTTGAATACAAAACGTTCTGCGGACTTAAATATGTATGACGTATCACTTTAATATATGAAAGTTTCTTTGTTTGGATGTTTGTCCGCTAATGACGCTGTAACTACTGAACGCAATTTGATGAAATTTGAGTATGGGCTGACTTAAGTGATAGGTTTTTTTTAAGGGGAGAAAAAATCATCGAATGACTGCTTCCGCCTGGGTGATGCGGGAGGGAGTGTCAGATTCTTACTGACTACAACCACCCCGTTCCTTCTCCTGCACATCGAGCCGGAGCCCCGATAACCCGTTAGGTTCTCCACGACAAGTGATAGGTTAGGGCTGACATTTTATTCCGATTAAAAGGCTCCATGGGATAAAACAGGAATCATATTTTACGTGGACGAAGTTGCGGCAACAGTTAGTGTGTAATATGTGTATGTTCCGAATCGACGATGGATTTAGAGGTAAAATCCATTTCAATACTCAATACTCAATACGTTTATTGCACTCCATATGTTTAAAAGGTGTTACATAATAATATAGTACAATATGGACCCTGTAGGGCACGGCAACGTAGAAGAGAGGAGGACGCTAATTTTATTTAGATTATGTATCGCAGATTTTTTATTACTAGTTATAAGTAGTTGTTTTATTCAATTTATTTTGTAATGCTATTAGTATTATTTATGAAAATGTTTATAAATGTACTTATATATTCTATGTAGGTTTATATATTTATATATTAAACATTTATTTTGATAATTTTTTTTCGTTATATATTTAAATATGTGTATTGTAATAGGTGATTTAATCATTAATATTATATATGTCGTACTATATTTAATTTTTAATTACAGTATTTATTTTAAATCTTTATTATTAATACATTCTTTAATATTATAATATGCTTTATTTATGAGTATTTGTTTTAATTTATTAGTACCTAAATTTTATATTTCTGGGTTCTTCCTTTAGGGCTTGTGGTAGCTTATTATATATTTTTAAGACATTACATACGGACTATTGGAATGTAGGCTCATATTAGAAGTAGGTAACATTAGTCGGTTTTTATGTCTTAGTGATCTGTTTGCATGTTTGTCTCCACGTTCTGTAAAGAAGGCAATATTGTTTCTCACAAATTTACATATTTCTAGAATGTAGATGCATGGTAAGGTAAGTATTTGATGTTTTTTAAAGTAGGGTTGACAACTATCAGTTTGGTCTATATTAGTTAGGATACGGATAAGTTTTTTTTGAAGAGTGAAAAGAGAAGGTGTGTCTGTGCTATTTCCTCACAAAATAATTCCGTAGCTAAGCCACGCATATGCGTAGGCATAGTAAGTGGATAATGTTGTCTGAAAGTCAGTGGTCTTCTTGATTTCCCGAAAAGCAAAGGCGAATCTTGATATTTTTGTTCGGATATTTTTTACATGAGTCTTCCAGTTTAAATTTGTATCTACGGTTATTCCTAATAGTGTGAAATCTTTAACGTTTTCTATTTTTATACAGTTGGTTGAAAAATCTATTTCTAATGAGGACTTTTGATATGGATGGAAGGTTATTAATTTAGTTTTTTGGTAGTCGATTTCAAGATCATGTTCTCTCATCCATTCTGCTATTTTAACAAAAGTGTTTTGGAGCCGTTCATTTAATCCGTTCATATTTTTGCATGAGGTGAGCAGTGATATGTCATCTGCAAATAGTATACACGGTTCCTTTGTAATCTTCGGGAGGTCATTGATGTAAATTAAGAAGAGTAGACATCCGATTTAAATTACATAGATAGTTTATCGCGAATGAACCTTTTTTAGAGGTATATAGAGGTACATAAATTGTTCCGAATGTGACACTAAATGTCTAAAGAAGTACTTGAATAAGCCTTATACCAGGCTAAAAAAAAATTCCGTCGTTTCTAATAAATTCTCCTTTATACATGTGCATTGAACGAGCGCAAAGAGCCATCTTGAAAGTCGCCACGCACAAACCGTACCGCTACCCCACAGGTTTATGAGTCTAGAGAGAGAGAATGAAAGAGTGTATGAGTCTAGTAAAGTGCTGACAGTGCGACAATTATTCATACTATTCACTGTACTAAAACAGCATCCTACACTTACATATGACGCTAACCTGACTAACACCAAGAGACGGAAAGATATTGTCTGTACTGCTAGCTATGAATCAAAGTACGTATTTACACATAGATTTTTTGCATTTTTAGGGCCATATCTGTAGAGGTACAATAAAATTAATAAAGAAACCTTAGTTTACGATGTAAATTACACCAGAGCAAAACAGCGCATTTCTTAGTATCTACTATCATTAAGTTATGAAAAAAGTGAGGATTTGTTGATTGTGTAAGGTTACATGTGTGTTGAGAGAGAAATGAAACGTGCGCTGTCTGAGTGCCAACTGTTGTACATTTATTAAATCATTTCATATATAGGCGATAACAATGTACCTATGCATCCCCACAATATTCCCCCCTTTTTAATACATGACACATCTTAAAATAAAATTACAGGTGTTTTATTTTCATTACAATTTTAGCTTATCTCCTTAGTACTATTTCTTATCCTATCGTACAATGTTGCAGTATCAACAACACAATGTACGTGTCGTATTACTAATATGTTAATAGTATACAGTATGATGTTTTATTTCATTGGAACATTAGATAATTCTAAATGCACTTTAATTTAATAATATATAATTCCGTGTTTAATATTTTACCATACATGCGTTTGCTATTGACATACTTATATTATAATTTATACTAGCACTTTTATTGTTGAACACTCTTTGAACTTTTTATACTAATTAATACATCACTATTTAAACGTTACACAGTATGTTGTGGTTGCATCACTTGTTGTGCCATTGGTATATTCATGTTGCTATGCCACACTGTGATGAAAGAGATGTCTTTCCGTAATATTTTCTGAGCTCCTTGCTTACATCTTCGTAGCATCCTGTATGTTATATAGATGCCAATAAATATTGCGATGGCAATTATTATGATGCCGAATGTTTCTAACTTCTGCTCAATGTGTGAATTGGAAGCATTATTCGCTCCGTTTTGAGCAATGATTACTTCTTCCGTTTTTTCTCAACACTATATGTTTTACCCATTTTGTAAAACTTAATAGGCTTTAAACAGAATTTAATGTTTGATTCAAGTTTGCTTCACTGAATTACACGTTATAATGATGCTTTCATAATGTATACATATTACTATGACTTTTAAATTTTTCAGTTGGCTCAGCAAGTGGTGCAATGATTTATTATTACATTATTTCTATATTATCACTAGTGCTATTATAAAGTCTAGTCAACATTTATCATATACTACGTACATTACCAATGTTCAGTTATTAATTACACTTTTATATATGAGTGTTCCGTTTTACAAGAATCTTACAGGTTTCTTGCTAATTCTACCACTACGCGTTTCTTTCTTATCTCCATTCGTATGAATAGTTTCTTTTTCCTTTAATAAATAAGCAGGTTTTAACCTATCAATTGAAACAGATAATGTTCTATTTTCTAATTGTATCTTATACACTTTTTCTGATCTTTCTAGTATTTTGTAGGGACCTTCGTATGGACATATTAAAGGTTTTTTTACTTTATCTACTCTTAAAAATACGTGTGTGCATTTTTTGATATCAGGATGAACAAAAAAAGATGTGGAATTGTTAGATTTCATGTCTACAGGTTTACATCGTTGTATGTTATTCCTAATATTCTGGATAATAGTATGAGGGTCTAAGTCATTACTTGTTTCGACAAAAAATTCACCTGGCAGTCTTAAAGAGCGGCCGTATACCATTTGTGCTGCACTGACTCCTGATTCTGATTTAATGGCTGCACGAAGGCCTAACATTACGCAAGGTAATTCGTGTATCCAGTTTTTATTATTATTTAATCGTGCCATTAATGAAGCTTTAACGCACCTATGCCATCTTTCTACGATTCCGTTGCTCTGTGGATGGTATGGTGTTGTTCTTATTTTTTGTACCCCTAGATATGACATTAGTATTGCGAATACTCTGCTTTCGAATTGTCTGCCCTGATCACTTGTGAGTTTTGCAGGGCAACCAAACCTACATATCCACTCTGTATATAATTTATGCGCTACCGTTTCCGCTGATATCTCCTTAAGTGGATAAGCCTCAGGCCAGCTAGTACCTCTGTCTATTATCGTAAGACAATATCTATATTCATCTGATGTGATTGGAAGAGGTCCAATTAAATCAATATGGATATGATCGAATCTGTCAACTGGTGGATACTTACCGTAGTTTGAAATGATATGCCTGTTTACCTTGGACTTTTGGCAGGCTATACATGTCTTTGTCCACTCTCCTATGTCTCGATTCATATTTCGCCAAAAAAATTTTTCTTTAATCATCTGGCGCGAAGTACGCGTACCAGGATGACTAAGATTGTGTATCATATGGAATGCTTGTTTTCTAAAATTTTTCGTTAAATAAGGCCTTGCATTTTCATTTGAAATTTCACAAAAAATTGATTGATTAGTACCAGGAACAATGAATTTTTTAAATTTATGTTTAGCATCTATTAATAAGGTCTTAAGGTCTGTGTCTTGGCTTTGCTCTAAGGCTAATTTTTCGAACTCGATGAAACTTGATGTACACTTAATACTGTCTATACGTGATAACGCGTCTGCGACAACGTTATCTTGCCCACTCACATGGCGAATATTTGTTGTGAATTCGCTTATAAATAGTAATTGTCTAATGCGCCTTGGGCTCTCTTTATTGTTGTTTTTAGTTAATTTCGAGAATGCAAATGTCAGGGGTTTGTGATCTGTGAAGATTATTAAGTCATGTCCTTCAAATAAATTTCTAAAATGTTCTACGGCTAAAAATATGGCTAGCAATTCCCTGTCATAGGTGCTATATTTCTTTTGTGTTTCGGTTAATTTTCTAGAAAAGTAGCCTAATGGGTGCCATTCCTTATCGATATATTGTTGCAACACGGCTCCCACGCAGTTATTCGATGCGTCGGCAAAAATCGCATACGGCACGTTGGTTACCGGGAATGTCAACGTGACTGCTTTCGTAAGACTATTTTTGCATTGTACAAACGCTTGTTCAGCATCCGGTGTCCACTGTATTATTGTCTTATCGTTTTTTTTAGCCTTATGAATGTATTTATTTAATATGTCTAAGTATTCTATTGCTCTAGGCAGATGATTTCTATAAAAGTTGATCATGCCTAAAAATTTACGCAGCTGGCTTATGTTTTGCGGTTTTGGGTATTCAATGATTGCCTGTACTTTCGAGTCTAATGGTCTGATGCCAGCAGTAGATACCTTATAGCCTAAGAATTCTATACTGGTAGCATTGAACATACATTTTTCTAAATTGATTGTGATACCATACTCGCTTAACCGTTGAAATATTTGTTCTAATTGTTCGCAATGAAGTTTGCTGTCTACAGAACTCACTAAAATATCATCCGCGTAACAGTATACGAAGTCTAAGCCTGATAATACTGTGTTAGTCATGAAGCGTTGGAAGGTTTGAGCAGCGTTTCTCAACCCAAAAGTCATGCGTTCAAATTCATATAATCCGAATGGTGTAGTAATGGCGGTCTTACAAATATCGTCCGGATTAATCAATACATTATGATAGGCTTTTTTAATATCAATTTTCGAGAACACTGTTTTTCCTGCTAAGAAATATGTAAAATCTTGTACGCGGGGTATCGGATACCTATCCGGTTTTGTAACTGCATTAAGTGCACGGTAATCTCCACATGGACGGAACTGTCCATCTTTTTTGGGCACTAAGTGTAAGGGACTAGCCCAGGCTGATTTGGACGGTCTGCATATACCTGCTTCTAACATAGTTCTAAATTCTTCCTTAGCTATTCGATATCGCTCGGGAGCTAATGGTCTAGGTTTACAGTGAATAGGAGGACCTGTTGTGTCGATATAATGATAAATAGAGTGCTTCGGAGCCTCTTTAAATGACATAGGTTTGAGAATCTCTGGATATTTAGTTAAAATATTATATATAGGATGATCACTTCGTAATGTCGATATTGCTGACACATAATGGTTTACGATCGTTCCTTTGATTGCCAGATTGGTTGTTTTGTCTAATAAACAACGACCACTGATGTCTACAATTAGCTTGTGATGATTAAGAAAATCTACACCGAGTATAGGTTGTTTGACATTGCATACTACAAATGTCCAGGAGAAAGGTCTGCGCAATTTTAAATCTAATGTTAATGTCTTAGTACCATACGTTTTTATTACTGACCCGTTTGCGGCATATAGCTTAAATTCACAATTATAATCTAATTCTATTTTGTTTTTAACTATGTATTTAGGGATTACAGAAATACATGCACCAGAATCTATGAGAAATCTGATATTAGATTTTTGGTCACTTACGATAAGGCGGTGGTCCTTGACTGCACAACCTCCCGCTACCGGTTGTAGTCTTCTCAGTTTTCCGGATTGGTTGGTGCTGTCTTCATCTTCCAGTTGCAGGGCGCTACGCATTTCGTAGCTCTGCTCCTGAACTTGAAGTGATACGGGCACAACCAGTTTGGACTTTCGGGCGTTCTTCGTGGCCTTGATCGAGAACGCGACTCCACAGAGTTTCTGTATCCGCTCCTGCTTCTATGCCTTCTTCTTCCTCTGTCCATTTCCGCTATCTTTAGGTTTATTTTCGCTATTTCTGCCTTGATTGTGGCTATATCGAAAGCTGTTGAACTTTCTTGGTTGCTGCGGGCTATTTCGCTGACCTGTACAGTTTGGTGGGTCTCCATTACTTTGTCTGCTATGACGGCTAGTTCTTCCAAATCTTTCGCTGACGTCACTGTGAGGACTGCTCTTACAGGTGCAGGCAGGTGTCCTTGCCATAATATTTTTAGTGTGTCTGCTTCTATTTTACCTCTTGCTAGCTCCTTCATTTTTCGCAGCAGTTGACTGGGTTTTTGGTCTCCTAGTTCTATTTCAGATATCAGTTTTTGAATTTGTCTAGTTTCGGATTCTTCGTAAATTTGCAATAGTCGATTTTTGAGGGCTTCAAACTTGTTGCATTCCGGGGGCTCGCAACTATGTCCGCAACTTGCTGGATTACCTCCTTACTGAGTTTTGCCACAACCATGAAGTATTTGTTGGCGTCCGAGGTTTTTTGAGGTGCTAATATGGCTTCGACTTGTAAAAACCATAATCGGGGATTTTCTGGCCAAAATTCCGGAATCTTACTGGCGCTGGAGTTGGCTGCTGTGGCGTTTGTCCGAATTGTGTATTCATTTTTCTTGAATTTAGTGCACACGTGGTAGTAGATGAGCGTCGTATATGAGCGTTATGTGTCGCCTACGTTACTGGGAATTATGAGTAGTCGGGGTCACCAGTGTAAGGTTACATGTGTGTTGAGAGAGAAATGAAACGTGCGCTGTCTGAGTGCCAACTGTTGTACATTTATTAAATCATTTCATATATAGGCGATAACAATGTACCTATGCATCCCCACAATTGTCATGAAATAAATAAATAATATATATGTAGATATAAATAGATAATAATTATTTTAATAAATGCAAGTATAAAGTTAGTGTTTCCTAACTTATGTATACATACCTCTACATATGTAGGTTTTGTAATATTGGTGACTGTAAAAATAATATTGTTAAGGCTTAGTTATATTATCCTAATGTATAATGCACGCGACCACAAAGCCTGTGGTATAGATTTAATTCTATACAGGCATTGTATTGTAACCCTACCTAGAATAGTTAAATAATAAGCTTAGATTAAGTACATATATGTGAACAAATGAAAATAAATATATTTGTTTGTTTGTTGTTGTAACAATCGCAAACATTAGGGTAACTCGCACAAGAAATGTGAAAATAATACAGCAAAGTACCCCGTTAGTGCCATATCGTAAATTCTAAGGAACATTCAGAAAATATTAGGTATTGACAATCACCTATATGAATCTTTTTATGTAGACATGCATGCTAAGAAGCTATTTTGTACTTTGTATGATTGCATATTGACACTGAACAAATAGGTAACAGTGTAACGACAGTTTGACTAGTTATTTAATTACATAACATAACATAACATAACATAACATCACGCTTTTTATCCCCGAACTGCCTACCCGGCAGAGGTGCACATTATGCCACTGTACAATGTAACACCCACTTTTCACTATTGATGTTATGAGTCCCATGTAATAGGGGGTGAGCCTATTGCCATATACCGGGATTCCAGACTCCGTGCTACTACTGAGAATTTAACCCAGTAATACTTTGCCCAATTCGGGAATCGAACCCGAGACCCCTTGCCCGGCAGTCGCACTTGCGATTACTAGGCAACGAGGCAGTCGGCATTTAATTGCATCTTTTTATAGAATAAGCTAGTAAACGAGCAGCCGTATCAGCTAATGGTAAGCAATCTGCGCCGCCCATGGACACATGAAACATCGAGGTGTTAAAAGTGCGCTACCGGCCTTTTGAAGACTAGGAATTTGAGGATTGTTGGAGATTTGGGGATTGGGGAGATTGCGGAGGGGCGGGAAGGGTAATTGGGACTCCGTTAGCACAACGCAAGTTTTAAATAGGTAACGAGACTATTCTTTGTTATTAGCTCTATGGCCTTACTGACATAACATCACGCCTTTTATCCCCGAAGGGGTAGGCAGAGGTGAACATTACGGCACTTAATGCCACTGTACAATGTAACACCCACTGTTCACTATTTATGTTATGAGTCCCATGTAATAGGGGGTGAGCCTATTGCCATATACCGGGCACATTTCCAGACTCCGTGCTACTACTGAGGTTTTTACAAACCCAGTAATACTTTACCCGACCCGGGAATCGAACCCGAGACCCCTTGCCCGGCAGTCGCACTTGCGACCCCTCGGTCAATGAACTTTTAGCCTTACTGCTATTGCCAAAATTATGCCCGTTGTCACCAACTACTATTAAATTTAATGCTAGGCTAAGATAGATGAAACTTAATGTTATTTATGTATTCACCAACCTGTACTTAAGTGATACCTAACAGGACAAGTCAGGGGTTCGATTCAGTGCTATGTCACGCTAACGGCCGTTCCCAATATTCTATCTATCCCTTGTTTTGCCCTACTGGAGATAAAAAAATCTATCTATCTTTAAATTTTCCGTCTCAATAAACTTACTGGCGATAGGCAAACTAATCTATGGTTGTCATTACCTGTGGGAGGACGGATAGGTTATCTACAGATTGCTTTTACTATGAAATTGACAGTTCATGCATCCCAATAATAACAAAGGTGCTATCTGTCAGTGACTTTGGTTATCCCTAGTAGGCTTTAGCTCTATCGCAGAATTTTGAGGGATAGGAGTATAGTTATCAGTGAAGATCAGTATATATATATTTTCTATTTTTTAAAAATACAGCAGATTTAAACAAAAAATCATTTCGGACTCCAGTTCAAGTAGTAGTTCAAGTGCTATTGATATTTTGAAACAAATAAGGAACTGGGAATCTGACGAGGACGATGTGCTTACCACAACACGATCATATCAAGAGCGTGTTAATTACATGTACAGATATGACGATTACGAGTTTGTGTATAGATTTAGGCTAAGAAGACTAAATTAGAGAATTTTATACTTGTCCGTTATTCATACCTACATCTTTATTTTAATTAAGTGTTCCAGTGGACGAGAAATGAGATAAACATTGAATGTGCAAAATGCATAGTGTAATAAAAGATGGTTTAGAATAAACTGTTTTATTTTATTTAATGAAACATCAATGGATTTCTTTGCTGAACATCAATGGATTTGCCTCCACCAATTGTACTAGCTGCATTACTTCTTCTTTCATCAATAGCATATTTTTTTGCTACAATGAGTGCACCAAACACGAGTTATTAGTCACATGTATGTTCATGCAAACAACAAAAAATATTCAACAATCCAAGTATAAAAGTTCAGTGAAAGCCATAGAACTTTAAAACTTCAATAGCTTCAATCTAAAGCTAGAAAAGCACAAACTGTAATACTTACTGAGCTCATTTATTATAACAAACAATTCTTTGTTATATTATCATAATTTATTGTAAACAAAATCAACAAACAACAATGTCAAATGTCAATGTTTTAACAAACACGTTCCGTTACAAGTCGCGCACTCATCCAGTCGCAAACATGAAGTTTTCGTTATATTTAACTTAAAAAAATATTGTTTACTATAAAATTTGTGCAAAATATAAGGTTTCGTTAATTAATTCAAAATGTTTGTGATATAAACATGACAAGATGCTTTGAAAACATTATTGTAACTTAGTGGCACTCTGTGGGGCTCTGCATACAATGAAACACATGGGAGGGCTCAGATAGGCACCCTATCTACTGATATCTAGAGATAGCAAAGACACATTTTAGTTATTGGGACGACATCGAAAGATAGATAGCTTTTAACTGACTATCGAGGATAGCTATCTATCTTTACCTATGGATTGAATATTGGGAACGGCCGTAAGTGACAGTTTAGAAGTGATTGAGGAATATGGTCTTTGGTGTTTTAAAGAAAAAAAATCTACAAAACCTACAAGTCAAGAAGGAGGTTCTTAACTTGTATCTTAGGAGTAATTGAGGTCGTATAGGTGTTTTAAAGAAAAAATCTATAAACGTAATAAGTAGTTTTTTTCTTTGTCAATCAGGGCATCGAAGCTAACCATTATTCAGTTTGCAAACACTCAACGAACAATGCAATCGTACCGTAAAACTACAACTCTAACAGCGTGCAATTAACTAAAAACACATATTAAAACAAAAGCACTTACCGTAACCCGAGTTCCGTTTAAAACTATGTTTAAATTAATTAAGTACAGTTAAACAATTTTATCGTGTAACTATTCTACATGAAGGGGCATGATTAATCCATTAACTTCTAAAGGTTGACCACGGGTTCCTATTAAAGCCGAATTGTGGGTCCAACAGAGCAAAGTAACAGTTGGACGAAGTAGAGGAATACCGGACACAGGATAAAACTTAGAACTGTGAGTATGAGTGTCTATTAATAGTTTCTAGTCTACTTAGTTTATATTTAACTAGCGACCCGCCCCGGCTTTGCAAGGGTGCAATATGCATGTATACATATGAACTTTTCTTAAGAATCACTTTATCTATTTAAAAAAAACTGCATCAAAATCCGTTGCATAGTTTTAAAGATCTAAGCATACATAGGGACAGACAGACGGCGGATATCGACTTTGTTTTATACTATGTAGTAAAGCGGACTTTAGATAAAACTGTTTACAGAAAGTTATTTTCTAATTTTAGGCATTATTGAACACTTGAGGTACAGTTAACTAACCTTAAACTTTACCCTTATTGTAACGCGAAGGACTTAACTTTTTTGATACTCCAATATTATGAGTTCATAATGGTGACAGAATGGGCCGGCTTGACTGGAGTAATACCACAGCCTCACAGAAAACCGGTGTGAAACAACGCTTGCGTTATGTTTCGTCGTGTGAGTGAGGTTACCGGAGGCCCAATTACCCTCTCCCCAACAATGCTCAAATTCCTAATATGAAAAGGCTGGTAACGTTCTTGTAACGCCTCTGATGTTTCGGGTGTCCATGGGCGGCGCCGATTGCTTATCATCAAGTGATACGTCTGCTCGTTTACCGGCTTATTCCATAAAAAAATAACTTCGACAAGTTTCGCGTTATTTCTAAGAACTTTGATATAAAGAAATGTAACACTTCATATAACAATAATATATCCGTACGTAGTCAAGCATTTTTAAGGTTCAGACACAGCGTAATTATAAATGTATTTAGAACCCCAAAAATATCATATTAAAATCGGCCCAACGAAAACGTAGCGACCCAAAATGAACCGAAATATAAAATGAAATTGTTTAGAAAATTTAATTAGGTATATTTCAGGAGTATTTTGTAAGGGTTCCCCCCCGACTCTGGGACTATTCACTTTATTCAAATTACGTAGAAAAGGGCTCAGTTTTAAAGCATTGTTTAAACAGATAAGTATCTAAGTATCTAACATCAAATTATAATGAACAAACTTTTGTCACATAATCCATTTTTAGGAATTGGATGACTTCAAAACCGTTTAAGTATAGGAATCCTAATAGGACTGTTAATTAATAATTATTGAAATTTTATATACGTTTTCAAACTCTTTCTGTAATTTAAAATACTCAGACAAGTATGTTAGTTCACGTACGATTACCAGATTGCATAAATATAGGAAGAGGTTTTTTTGCCCAATCACAGCAGGTGTTAAATATTGAACGTCCAATGGGATGACACCAGTTAATTCCTTATTGGACAATAAACTAAACAAGAGGTTCACACTAGCGACCAAATGGTAAACAAAAATACGGTAGGTTGTATTTTGGAAGGTCTTAATAAGTAATCAATTGACTGCCTCGTTGGCCGAGTAATCGCAAGTGCGACTGCATGGGACCCCTTGGGGTCTCGGGTTCGATTCCTGAGTCGGGCAAAATATTACTAGGTTTTAAAAAATCTCAGTAGTAGCACGGAGTCTGGAAATGAGCCCGGTATATGGCAATAGGCTCACCTCCTATTACATGGGACTCATAACATAAATGGTGAAAAGTGGGTGTTACATTGTACAGTGGCATTAAGTGCCGTAATGTACGTATGCACCTCTACCTACCCCTTCTGGGATAAAAGGGCGTGATGTTATGTTATGCATTTATAATTACATTTTCCATTACTACGGTCGTATTAGCTTACATAAAATCAAGAGGTCCTTAAACAAGACAAGCAAATACTTGAGTTATTTTGATAGACATAAGATTCCTTTTTGAGTTAGTAGATAATGAGGTTTTATGGCTTCTTCAGAGGAGTAATATTTACTAGAATAAAGCGCGAAGATAATAAAGAAATGTTTAGAGATGGTGCGGATATCTGCTTCGAGAGAGCTGTAAATTCTCCTGAGTTGTTTCAAATTATGAAGCTTGCTTTATTTTGTTTGAATCTAGACGTTATATTTTTGTTGTTAAAGTTGAAATTATAGTTTTTGTTGTTTTCTTAATATAACTAATTTTGTTTAGTAGCTATTTCTATAGAAATGGTCCTATGAGGAGGCAATAGCGTGGAGGATGTGGTTTAATCATCATAACTCGTAAAAAGTTAGTTTTTATTTGCTATCTAATTCAGACACAAGAAGTGTGATTAGATACGTGAATTCTCTGACTGTCTCGTTGGCCGAGTGGTCGCAAGTGCCAGGGTTCTCGGGTTCGATTCCCAGGTCGGGCAAAGTATTACTGGGTTTTATTAAATAAAATTTTCAGTAGTAGCACGAAGTCGGGAATTGTACCCAGTATATGGTAATAGGCTCACCCCCTATTGCATGTGACTCATAATAAATAGTGAAAAGTGGGTGTTACATTGTACAGTGGTATTAGGTGCCGTTATGTGCACCTCTGGATACCCCTTCTGGGATAAGAGGCGTGATGTTATATTATATTACTATGTGATTCTGTAAAAAATTCAACACATGCACTAAGTGTTCAGATTTAAGCTAAAATACAGTCTTATGAGTTTATGAACTACTCAAAAACATATCGTCGGGGATAATGTAAATCTGCTGAACAAGGATAGGATAATTTCCACATTCCACGTTTCTGACAAATGTAGCTACTTCAAGAATTCGCGGAAGAATCCCTAAAATCTTAATTGGCTGCCACCGCCTTGACACGAGTTCATTTGGACTCATTTTTAATAAGAACTAAGTAACTAACTAGTTAATATTATAAATACAAATAACTAAAAACTAAAATAATTCCACCTTAAAATTGCCTTAAAAAAATGTTAGCTTAAGGAATCAAAAAGTTTTCCTCATCGTTATCGTGAGAAGTACCCAAAAAACTGGCAGCATTGCCACGTTGAATGGCAATGCTTAACCATTGTCCTTTCGATCACCTGAAGTATCAACCATTCTCCTAATAATCTTTGTAAAGAAGATGTGCACTTGCACATTTTAATTCATTGAATTAATAATGTTATTAAGTTTGATCCTTACACTGTAAAACTGGATCAATTGCAGAGACGCGGCCTTTACGTATGGTAGATTCACCGTACCGTACAGGATTTGCATTATCCCCGACTATATGTAATAGATAATCACAATCCTCGTTAGTTCCAATTCATTATGTACAATACACAATTTTTTTCTAGTGTTACAACATGTTTTCTAGGCAGTAGGTTCTAACATAGTCTCGGATTTATTGTGAGTCGTAAATCAAGTGGGGTAAGAACGCGTTTCGCTTTTTCACCCTTCACTATAATGGCTTTCCCTGTTTACAAAACATATTATTGTTAATACACTACCATTTTTCTTTGTTTTCCCTGCTGTTAGACTAATTTCGAAGGCCTTCTGGCTCGAATAAATAGCACACTTTCTGGTCATTTTAGGTCGACGATATAATGGTTTTAGTATTTATAATTTTGAAGGATAATCTGTTGTAGATAGAATGTACAAGGACAGACGGTGTTACTTTTATAAATTTTAAGTGTGGTAGAGCCATGTATCGGCATGAATGGGCCGGCTCGACCTTAGTGATACCACGGCCTCACAGAAAACTGACGTGAAGCTTGCGTTGTGTTTCGTCGTGTGAGTGAGGTTACCGGAGGCCCAATTAACCCTCCCCTTCCCCAATCTCCCCAATTCCTGAATCCCCAACGATCCTCAAACTCCTAATCCCCAAAAGGCCGGTAACGCACTTGTAACGCCTCTGGTGTTCCAGGTGTCCATGAGTGACGCCGATTGCTTACCATCAGGTGATCCGTCTGCTCGTTTACCGGCTTATGCCATAAAAAATGGCCTTTATGATAGTTTTAATACTGCTTTTTGTGACTGCGATTTTTTGAAGAGAGTATGGTACCTAGAGGTATAGTGACATGACAATGGCCTTTGACATTCTTAGGCTCAATACTCTATAAGTTTTCAAAACGAGTTTGGAGTTACAGATATAGTAGTTTAAAAATTATAAAATATATTTTCAAAACACTACTACAATAATATCACTAATAGGGCAGTTTCTTAAATTTTATTTTAATGTCCGTCTGGTAGATTAATTTAAAACTTTAGACACGTATTTTTATTTTTCTAACAAAATTAAA